>JBBPUO010000399.1:2638-19884 GCA_038094755.1 Caloboletus firmus | reverse complement strand
TCACAGATGCCGGTTCAGAAGTCCTTGAGTCGGGGGTCAAACAGACGAATCACACCATTACTTCTGTTACTACCAACGGCACCCACTCGAAGGTCGGGGAACGGAAGAGCATAGATGCTCAGACAGCGGAACTGTCCACCACCACGAGAGAAGGAATCGTGGAACCTCGGCAAGGCGTATCCACCTTCTCCCCCAGAGCTATTAATGGCCCTCAGCAACATGGGACACAGTCCTTCGTTCAAAACGGGGTACAAAGGGAGGCGACAATTTACCAAGAAACACGCCCTCCCACAGTCATCGAATTTGGCCAGTCTCCTTCCATATTCTCCGCCTCAAGGGCAATCGAAACTCGACGTTCCATGGTACCGTCGAAACCCGCGTACAGCTCTGCATGGGAACACGTCCTCCACATAGAACGTTTACATCGCGATGAGAAGGATCGGATACTTGCTCTTTTGACGGACGAGCGCGAGGATTGCAAGCGCTCTGGAGAGCAGTTTGAAGCCGTCCAAATGGAAAACGAGAGGCTCCGACAAGAAATTTCAGCCTCTGCTTCTCGCATCACCCTGCTCGTGAGCCAACTCCATTCTCGCAGTGATGGCCATCCAGGTACCGTGTCGCAGTACGACAAAGTAGCTTCCAATATCCAGAAGCGCTACGACGCGCAATCTAAAGAGCTCGGCTCTGTCCTGAACGAACTCCAAACCAACAAGTCCCTGGTGGAGGAGAAAGAGCGAACCATCACTACCCTCACCGCCGAAGTTGACCGGTTGAAGCGCACATATGCCGTCAGGTTGGAACAATTTGCCACTGAACACCGAGACAAGGAGCAGCTCCAGCAGGACCTTGCGGCCTCCGCCTCCCAGACAGCGGATCTCCAGAAGCGCTACGACACGCAGTCAAAAGATATTGTCTCTATTCGGAACGAACTCCAAACAAAGGGATCGCTACTCGAGGAGAAGGAGCACACCGTTTCCTCTCTTATCGCCGCTGTCGCGCAGGCGAAGCTTGAGAGCAGCGTGAAAGCGGAGCAGATTGCGACTGCGCGCAGGGATGTTGAACAGCTTCGGCGCGAAGTCTCCTCGGCCTCCCCCCGAATTGCAGACCTCCACAATCGTTACGAGGCACAGTCGAATGAACTCAACACTATCCGTGACGAGCTCCATCACATCCAAATCCGATACCTTGGCGGGACAGACAAGACACCGGGCGAGCCATCCAAACATGCAGTTCTCCAGCACATCGCTCGTGCATTGGAGGAGAGGAACAAGCAATTGGAGGAACTGAATCGAGACCTCACAGCGTCTAACACTCGGAACACTGAGCTTCAGGGGTCATATGAGGCGCGGTCGAGAGAAGTCACTATCGTTCGTGATGAGCTGAAAGTTAAGACGTCGCAAAGCGAGGGCACCATTAGCTCTCTTACTGCCCAAGTCGAGCAGTGGAAGCGTGCGGATACTACGAAGGCAGGGCAGATCGCGACTACCCTGAAGCAGGTCGAGAAGCTGGAACAAGACCTCTCCACTTGCAATTCCCAACTCAGCGAGCTGCAAGGGCGCTATGATATCCAGTCACGCGAGTTGATTTCTGTACGCAACGAGCTCCAGAACAGGACGTTGTCCAGTGATGGCAAAGATCGTATCATTACCTCCCTCACTGCGGAGGTTGGTCAGTGGAAGCATGCGGATGCTAATAAAGCGGAGCAGATCGCGACTACTCTGAAGCAGGTCGAGAAGCTTCAGCGGGACTCATCCGCTTCCACTTCTGGACTCGTGGAGCTTCAAGGCCGTTTTGAGGTGCAGTCACGCGAGCTTATCTCTGTGCGCAACGAGCTCCAAACGAAGACATCGCTTCACGAAGGCAAGGATGATACTATTGCCTCTCTTACCACCGCACTCGCCCAGTGGAAGCGTGCGGATGCTGCGAAAGCAGAGCAGATCGCGACCACCGTCAAGCAAGTCGAGAAACTTCAGCGAGACCTGTCTGCTTCCGCCACGCAGCTCGCCGAGCTTCAGAGCCGTTATGAGGCACAGTCGCATGACCTCATCTCTGTGCGCAGCGAGCTCCAAACCAAGACATCATTATACGAAGATAAAGTTCGCAGCGTCGCTTCTCTCACTGCCGAGGTCGAGGAATGGAAGCGTACAGATGCTGTGAAGGAAGAACGTATCTTGGCGATTCGTAAGCAGGCTGAGAGCCTCCAGTCGGATTTGGCCAGCTCCTCCTCTCAAATCGCTGAGCTGCAGCGGCGTTACGACATGCAATCCAAGGAACTCAGCTCTTCCCAAGACCAGCTGCGAGACAAGGTATCGGGCACAGATCGTATGGTCTCCTCTCTCCTGTCCCAAGTCGATGAATGGAAACGTTCGGATGCCACTAAAGTGGTGGAGCTTACGAGCGCTCTCAAGGACGTCGAGGAACTCCGTCGCAACCTCGCCACCTCTTCCTCCCAAATCGCCGAGCTCCAGCAACGATGCGAAACGCAGTCTACGGAGCTTACTTCTCAGACCGAGGGTTGGAAGCGCTCAGACGCCATCAAAACAGAGGAGCTCACCGCGGCGCGCAAGGAACTGGAAGAGCTCCGTCGCGACCTATCCACGTCATCCTCTCAGATCATCACATACCAACAACGCTGCGCTGCGCAGTCGATGCAGTTGGTGGAGCTCACTTCCCAAATCGAGCAGTGGAAGCGTTCAGATGCCACCAAAGCGGAAGAGCTCGCTACCACGCGCGAGAAACTGGAGCAGCTCCAGCTCGACCTGTCCATTTCATCATCCCGAATCAACGAGTTCCAGCAGCGCTATGATGCGCAGTCGACGGAGCACCACGCCGTCTGTGAGCAACTCCAGGTCGCGCTGTCGGTTGGAAGAGGGGATGATCGTACGGTCGCCACGCTCAGCGATGAAATCGAGCAATGGAAACGTGCGGATGCTGCAAAAGCGGAGGGACTCGCGCGCGCATGCAAGGATCTTGAAGAACTTGGGCATAAATTGTCCGCTTCGTCCTCCCAAATCAAGGCGCTCCAGAAACACCATGCTGAGCAACTCGACGCTCTTAGGAAGTCCACCCGAGTATCGGAGCAGTCGAAGAAGGTCGATGACACGCTTACGATGCAAGTGACGGATTACGCTGCCGTTATCAAACTCACCACCACAGTTGACGAGTGGTTGCGCGCGGACACCAAGAGAGCGGAGGACTTGGCACTCGAACTCGAAAAGCGAAACAAGGAGAATGAGGCGCTGCGACACCATTTCGTCACGCTCAAGCAGATCTGTATCCGAGTTCCTGATCTCAAACAGATATTTCGATCCGAAACCATCGATGTTCAGCAATGCTATAAGGAGCAGTCGAACGAGGTCAAGCCCGCTCTTGTCACGGAGCGTCAGTCCCAACCGGATGGCGCGCAACTCTTCGTCACTCCGGCGGATATGTAAATGATTGCAATGACGTGCAAGGGGTGGAAGGTGGAAAGGCAGTGGGTGAGGGAGTGTTGTCTTGACTCGGTTGGGGATAACGCAGTGAGTGGAACTGGAATCGAGAAAGAGGGGTACCTTAACCATGATCAAGGCGAAGGTTGTTGAAAATTTCTCGGACCATTATGTGTAGTGCAGGGCTTTCAACCCCGAGTGGGCACCCTCGTGTTTGCTTCGAGTCTATTATTTTATACTTCCACCATCGTTTAGGCTTGGACTACTATTATAGCTCTTTTTTTTTTCGCACTACAATGTCAGTCCTTACATGTACACCTCCACAGCTCGTACGACGGAGACCCACTATCATTAATTTCTCCTTATACCAGCCTGAGTGTCCATCTGCACGATAATCCAGTGAGCGAGACCTTGTCTGAGCAAAATTATCATTTGATATGGGTCATGTGAGTAGCTGCACCGATCAAGCTTCAAGTTCCTGTCCCGATGATGGCAACATTCCATTCGAAACATGTCGGCGGTATAATGGGTGAATGAACCCGAACGATGAGATGCCAACCTAGAGAAATGCAGACGGTAGAACGTAGTCGTCGGTAGCCGTTCGCAGCGTGATTCCAGTCGGGGTGACTTTGATGGTTTTCTCATCAATGCAGGAACGACGCGGTCCGAAACAGGTAGTAGTTCGTGCAGCGATACGGTGCCGAGGAAACCCAACGCGAAAGCGACTCGGAGAGACAGTGGCCGCCAGAGTTGAGCGAGGCAGGAATCGATGCTCGCTGCACGTTCAACGGAGTCCCTGTGATGCCGTTTCAGAGCGCTCACTGAGAGCGAGCGAGCGAAAGTGGTGGGGGTAGTGGCAAGACTAGGTAGTACTCACCTTTAATCAGCTAGGATAGCCCAGGTCGAGTCCTATCACTATCAGATTCGAATAACCCAACTTCATCGTCCGTCTCGGGGCGCAGCAGTGCTCTCTTGTGAATTGTGGCTGGCTGACAGTGAGCTTGAAGCTGTCGGAATTCGAGTTCAGTCCCTACACGCCATACGGTGGTGTGCTGACGCTGTGACTCTCAGCAAGTCAGCCTCCTCGGGCCAGGTTCATGCGAAGGCTGTTAGTAATGCATAAGCTAGCTGCACCACTGACAGCCTGAGTCTAACTCATAGACAACCCAGCTCACTCTACCCGGCGGCTTTTCATACTCTACAGAAGCCGCAACAGGGCCCAATGAGCATCCTCTGGCAGGATGTGTACGCAACTACAACAGATTTTGGGCACGCCCTGTGCTGTCCCGAGCCAAGCAGTCGTGACGTACTTTTCAATCCCACGACGACGGGAGTTGTCCAGTCGGCTATGCTAATAGCGACTCGGACCACGGTGAGCTTGACCTCTTTTTCAACCCCCGACGACATTCGTGAATGCATGCAGTGTTCCTCCACACGAACCCGAGCTCGAAAAGCCGTATAGAAAATATCCTGCTCTTCCCGAAGACCATTTGTTCCTGACTAGCATGAAGCAGGATGTGCATCTGTGGAGGTATCCTTAATAATTTATATCAGTGTAGATGTGTGTTGGATGTACAAGCGCGTACGCACCCTCGCTGACCCTCAACAGTTGTTCTCGTTCCCGGTACAGTACTTATCCTTTCTGTTACCACGCTCGTGCATTCAACTGCCGGAGCGCTTATTCATTCAGACTCGATTGTTACTACGCCATTGTCCACGAGATGCTTGTCCTGGCACTGAAGTCGGCCCAAACACACATCCTTATCATCTCTTCTTTTGTTCCACTCGTGCAGCGGCGTCCGTATCCATATACTTGGACGCCCGTTTTGTGACCGCTCCCCTCGGTGCTCCGTTGCCTAATCGCGCACGATGACTGAGGTGAGTCATTGTTTTTAGTACGACTTTGCCTTGCTCGAGCTAATGTAAGTACTGTTTTCTCTTGATAGGTCGCATCACACACTCAATTGTCTAGAGTACTGCCTCAAATATTTCAGGGTCCGGTAGGATACAAATGCCGATAGGTCCCAACCGGCCTTACGGTTTGGCCGGACTCTTGGGTCTAGGCACTGTGTTTCAACTTTCAGTAGTCTTCGCAGCCCCGCGCAGATCGCAATGCAGGGACTTGCTAATTCCGCGACCGGGGTCGGAGATGACAAGTCCATGCCGCTTTCGGTCACCTCTGTGTGAAAATAAATTGTCACTGATGCCATAAAAGGTTCCATTCCACAGAAGTTCGACATCAACGATCCGAATACTAATCTGAGATTGACCGGTAACCGTTTTTCACTCTCCTGTTTTACCCGGGCCTTTGGGCGCTTCAACCACGGTTCACATGTCCGAATTTCGGCCACCCTCGTCCAATCGAACATAGGGATCTCGTGCAGAATGCAGATGACCATCACGCTGTAACTGTGCTTACTGGGACCTGTAAGCCCAGGGCAAGGCACCGCGGCGAGTATCGGTGAGTACAGTCATGCTGCTTTTGGTCCTGTGTGAGAAGATAGATTCGTCGTTCTGATAGACTAGATGGCAGTTCTCTTCGGTGGTGGTTCATCACCGATCCAAGTACGTACGAGAGTTGGCGCCTGAAGCTCAAGTTCTCCCGTCCAAGCTATGACCCTGACAAGAACTATAATGCCCCAATCATACTCTACTCATTTAAATGCTTTCGATTCCGGATTATCCACCAACTTTTCCGCTTTCCGCAGAGAAGGCATACACCTAGGTTCTTGCTTACTTGTCCTAACATCTGGTCGATCAGTTGCCATTTCTCTTGTCAGCATGCTCAGGGTCTTTGACTCGTTGTCCCCGGTGTCCCCAGCGGACGAGGGGAAAGGCATGCCGGTGGCTCGGTGCGAAGAATCGAAGCAAGCGAGAAAAGTGGGTACCTCATGAGGAAGGACACCATCTCAAACTGACTTTTAAGCATCAGCCCAAAATACCAGTACAAATGGAATGGTTTGCTTCTGACCCCCATACCGACTCTTCATCCACAAAGACCTATGGAATACCTGTTCAGAACGGGTCTTCGGGACGTGTATCACTGGCCAGGATTCAAGATGGATACGAGATTCAGGGCGCCAAAGTAATGAAGCAATCTCTTTTCGTGAAAAGCTGTTGAATTCAACCCGTTTTCCAACAGCAATCCGAATCTCCTGATACTGGGGAGCATGTCTGGGCTATGTTCAGAGAAACGGAGACGATTCACTATGGCTTGGAGTCCTGTAAGAATGACGAAGTCGTTTTTTTTTTTTTTCATGGTCTCACTGCCTCCGCTCGTTTCACAGACGATGGCTCAGGAAGCATTGATTCGGGGGTCCAACAGACCAATCATATCATTACTTCTGTTACTACCAACGGTATCGAGATCGAGGAACGGAAAGGCATAGATGCTCAAACAGCGGAACTGTCCACCGCGAGAAGGGGAGTCGTGCAACCTCGGCAAGATGTATCCACTTTCTCTCAAACTATTACTGGTCTGCAGCAAGGCGGGATGCAGTCCTCCGTTCAAAACGGGGTAGAAAGGAAAACGTCATTTTACCAAGGACCTCGCTCCCCCACAGTCGCGCAATCTGGGCAGTCTCCTGTCATATTCTCGGTCCCGAACCCCATCGAATCCCGACGTTCCGTGGTGCCGTCGAAACCCGCGTACAGTTCCGTGCGGGAACAGCTCCTCCAGATAGAACATTTGCATCGCGATGAGACGGATCGGATAGTTGCGGTTATCACGGACGAGCATGAGGATTACAAGCGCTCGTGTGCAGAGCAGTTTGCAGTCTTTCAAATGGAAAGCGAGAAGCTTTTGCATGACATTTCAGCCTCCGCTTCTCGGATCACCCTGCTTGAGAGCCAGCTCGATTCTAGGGGTGACGACCATGCAGGAAGCGCGTCACAGTGTGACAAAATAACTTCCAATATCCAGAAGCGCTACGATGCACTGTTCAAGGAGCTCGGTTCTGTTCGGAACGAACTGCAAACCAACAAGTCCCACCTCGAGGATAAGGAGCGGACCATCACCAATCTCACCGCCGAAGTTGATCAGTGGAAGCGCATAGATGCTACCAAGGCGGAGAAACTTGACACTGAACGCCGAGATAATGAGAAACTCCAGCGGGACTTCGCAGCGTTCGTCTCCCAGACAGCGGATCTCCAGAAGCGCTACGACGCACAGTCAGAGGATGTTGTCTCTATTCGGAACGAGCTCCAAACGAAGGCATCGCTCCTCGAGGAGAAGGATCACACCATTTCCTCCCTTATCACCGGGATCGCGCAGGCGCAGCGCGAGGACAGCGTGAAAACGGAGCAGATCGCGAATGCGCGCAGGGATGGTGAACAGCTTCGGCGTGAACTCTCCTCGGCCTCCTCCACAATCGCAGACCTCCACAATCGTTACGAGGCACAGTCGAATGAACTCAACACTATCCGTGACGAGCTCCATCACATCCAAATCCAGTATCTTGATGAGACAGACCAGGCGCCGGGTGAGCCATCCAAACATGCAGTTCTCCAGCACATCGCTCGTGCATTGGAGGAGAGGAACAAGCAATTGGAGGAACTGAATCGAGACCTCACAGCGTCTAACACTCGGAACACTGAGCTTCAGGGGTCATATGAGGCGCGGTCGAGAGAAGTCACTATCGTTCGTGATGAGCTGAAAGTTAAGACGTCGCAAAGCGAGGGCACCATTAGCTCTCTTACTGCCCAAGTCGAGCAGTGGAAGCGTGCGGATACTACGAAGGCAGGGCAGATCGCGACTACCCTGAAGCAGGTCGAGAAGCTGGAACAAGACCTCTCCACTTGCAATTCCCAACTCAGCGAGCTGCAAGGGCGCTATGATATCCAGTCACGCGAGCTGATCTTTGTACGCAACGAGCTCCAGAACAGGACGTCGTTCGACGAACACAAAGATCGTACCATTACCCTCACTGCGGAGGTTGGTCAGTGGAAGCGTGCGGATGCCAACAAAGCGGAGGAGGTCGAGAAGCTTCAGCGAGACTTGTCCGTTTCCGCTTCTACACTCGTGGAACTTCAAGGCCGTTATGAGGCGCAATCACGCGAGCTCAACTCCCAGCGCAACAAGCTGCAGACGATGACGTCGCTTCACAAAGGCAAAGATGATACTATCGCCTCTCTTACCGCCACACTCGACCAGTGGAAGCGTGCGGACGCTATGACAGCAGAACAGATCGCGACTACCATCAAGCAGATTGAGGAACTTCAGCGTGACTTGTCTGCTTCCACCACGCGGCCCACCCAGCTTCAGGGTCATTATATGGCGCAGTCACATGACTTTGTCTCTGTGCGCAATCAGCTCGACACCAGGACATCCTTGTATGTGTATGACGACAAGATTCAGCGTCGTATCTCTCACTTGCGAAATCGAGGAATGGAAGCGCACCGACGATGTGAAGGAAAACGTATCTTGACGATGCGCGAGAAGGCGGAGGTCACCTCTCGAACCGCCGAGCTATAGCAGCATTATGACATGTAGTCAATGGAACTCTGCTCTCTCCACAACCAGCTACGAGACAAGGTGTCGGGCGCAGATACGGTGCGGTTTCTCCTCTTTCTTGCTTGAAGTCGAGAAATGGCATCATTCAAGCAGAAGAGCTTACGAGCGCTCGCAAGGACGTCGAGGAGCTCGTCTCAACTCGTCGAGCGCCAGCAGCGATACGAAACGTAGTCTATGGAGTTTACTTCTCAGATCGAGGGTTGGAAGTGCTCAGATGCCACCAAAACGTCGGAGCTGACCTCGGCGCGCAAGGAACTGGAAGAGCTCCGCTGTGACCTATCCACGTCATCCTCTCAGATCATCGCGTACCAACAACGCGTTACGCGGCGCGGTGCAGTCGGGAGAGTTCACCTCTTAAACCGCACAGCTGAAGCGTTCGCATTTGGATGTCGCAAAGGCGGCGGCGGAGATCCTCACCACCACGCGCGAGAAACAGAAACTTGAGCGGCTCCAGCTCGACCTGTCCGTCTCACCTTGCCGAATCATCGAGCTCTAGCAGCGTTACGATGTGCAGTCGACGGAGCTCTGCTCCGCCTGCGAGCAACTTCAGGTCGGGCTATTGCTTGAGGGAAGCAATGATTGTACAGTCGCCTTGCTCAGCAATCAGGTCGAGCAACGGAAATATCGAGACGTTGCCCGAGCGGAGGGACTCGCGCGTACACGTGGCAACGTTGAAGATCTTGACGATGAATGGTTGCGCGCGGACGCCAAAGAGTAGAACACCTGGCATTCAAACTCGAAAGGCGAGACAATGAGAACGGACCGCGACACCATTTCGTCACTCTCAAGCAGATCAGTCGAAAGAGGACAAGTCCGCCCTTGTCACAAAGTGTCAGTCCCAACTGCCAGTGGGTGGCGTGCAACTTTTCGTCAAACCCGCCAGATATATGAATGATTGCAATGAAGGGGGTATAGGAAGTAGAAAGGGTAATGGACCAGAAAGTGTTGTGCTTGACTCGGTTGAGGATGACGAAGCGGATGCAGTTGAAATCGGGGAAGAGGTGATACCTTGACAATGGTCAAAGCTTTAAGTGATGCATTTTTTTTAAATCTCTCCTGGATCATGATGTGTAGTGCAGGGTTTTCAACCCCCGAGTGAGGTTCGTGGGGTGCCTATATTTAATTCGAGTCCGTCTTATTTGCATCGCGACCCGGTATGTTTAAGCCGTGGGCCGTGGCTCGGGTTCTTTTGCGGTATAACCTGACTTCACTGAGTTTGCCATCATTACAACGAGGTCCGAAGAATTACTGCTAGTTATTGAGGGAGGTCACTGGGACTCGGAAAGAGCTGATCCTGCGGCGACATTCCATTCGAAGTATGTTGGCGACACTGCAAGCCTGGGTGAACGAATGAGAACGATGTTAGATACCAACGGCTGGAGAGATGAAGACGGTGGAGTATACAAGTCGGTAGCATTCGCAGTACGCTGCATGATCCCAAAGTACTGGTGCCACTGACTATCATGGTGCTGATTTTCTCTGTCAGGTACAGAACCGACTGCAACGCGGCGGTCCAAAGTAGTCCGCAGTTCGTGCAACGAAACGGCACCAAGGAAACCCCACGCGAAAGCGAGATATATTGAACCTTGAATGATACCAGCAGCCGTCGAGTGAGGCAGGTCGAAATCAACATTCACTCTCGGCCCGTGCCTTGAGCCTCTCCACCTTTGAACACCGACTGTGGACCGTCGGATGGTAGGGGCTGCCACGCCAGTGGGATCGCTCCTGAGTCTTGGCCAGGAACAAAACAGAGCGTACGACAACGCAGGGGGCCCATCCGTGCGTAATAGCGACCTCATGATTCAAACTTTCACGATTCGTAAATTGGCCCACTGGCGGGCCACTGTAGACGAGTAGGATAAACATATACTCACAAACCAAAGCTATGGAAAAACACAAGTCACTGCGCCGACTGTCACTACTAGCAGTGATGCCTTCTCCGACGGAATCCAGGCGTCGACTTTACCTGCAACCCATTGGCCATAATTTTTTCCACCTTTCAAACCTGCATGCCAGCCTCAGAGCAAGGTGCTTTCCTCGATGTGAGCACATACTAACGTTGTGATCTGCTCGACTGTTGATTTACGGCGACTGTTGCACTTCATATATTACGCTACACACGATGCAGACCGCTCTCGAGCTCCTTTCGCATGCCATTGATGCGGAAGATAATCATGACTACACCGAAGCGTATTCCCAATACATGGCCGCTCTTGACTATCTCATGGCAGCCCAGCAAGGTATGTACTGGTACTTGGTTATCCCGTGTTCATTCACAACTTGACATTTCTCTTTGCCTTGATCTCCGCGTTCTCATCCACAGCTGAGACCAACGAAAAGTCAAGGATCCTATTGAAAACGAAGGCGGATGAGTACCTGAACAGAGCAGAAGTGATCAGACAGCGCACCGATGTCGACACGCACAAGCACCCTGGTAGGCCAGATGTGGCAGCCGATGTGAAGGGCTCTCGCAAGGGCCACGCTACGGCACAATCGGTCATCCTTGATGTCAGTACGATATGCACCCGTACGGGGCTCTGCAATCGATGACTCAGTAACTGATGCATGTAATGAATCTATTTGCACCTCTTATAGGAAGCGTTCAAGTGCGCGAAACAGGCAGTTGATGCGGATGCTTCGCAGAACTACGCGGAGGCGTACAAACAGTACATGAAATCGATGGACTATTTCATGTTTGCACAACGATGTTTGTACCTTTACTCTCTTTTCTCTTGCGTATATTAGTTCGTGCCTCTGCTCACAGCAAGCCAATGCAGATGAAGTCAATGAGCAGTTGAGGTCCTTAATCCGGTCAGAAGTCAGAGGATACCTTTCGAGAGCAGAGACAATCAAGAAACACTTGGACTCATTCAAGGGATCCGGGGCGATGAACAATGCCAACCTCGGCAACGGGCCTCCCCGCCCACCCGAAGTGGTCTTCTTGCGCGTAAGTAACCTTCTACCTCCCAAGTTGACACTTGTATTTTTCACTTGACTATTCTGACGACTTCTCTCACCACGCTTCCCCTCAGACTGCAATTGAAATCACTCAGCAAGCCATACAACAAGATAACAGAAAGAACTATCGATCCGCTTACGAGCTCTACAATGGTGCACTCGACTATTTCATGCTTGCGCAGAAATGTGTGTTTCTGACACTCGTGACTCGTGACCATCTCCCTTTTACTCACCGATAAACGTTACCATTCGCAGATGAGAAGAACGAGCAGTCCAGAATTGCCATTCGGGCGAATATGGACGAGTATCTCACGCGTGCGGAGGCACTCAAGCAGAGCATTGGATGATAGCATGGACCCCGGCTTTTGAATACCAATACGAGGCAACGAGGGATTATCAGAGTCCTGCATCCGGTTACCCTTTGCACGTGCAACATTCTCACTACACAAGATAACAAGACTGGTCATTTAATCAGTGCATCCTGTGTATCCGTCTCAATGCCTAGTTTTATACCCTCATTCACTGTCTTGCTTTGTATGGCTTGTATTCGTTCGCAGCTCTTATCTACCGTGCTATCGACTATTTGTCGTAACTGCTCGATGACAGAAGTTGTTTACGCATATTTGAAACACTTCTACTTTCAAACACTACAGTACTCTTTGTTAGCTCGTGGCAATGCCAAATAAGGCAAGCCGACACTTGGCCCGAGCGTAGTGGCAACGGTGACATTCGACGTGCGCCTTACACATGATATTTCGTCGAATATAAGTAGCTAGCTATCACAGAATAAAAACATAAGAGAACCTATTCTCATACCCCCATCTTCCTCTGAGTGATCTCGTCAAGACTCTTAAATAATGATGATTTCACCCATTTTCACGCGACTGCGTCTTCCTCCCCTTGCCGGCCATAGATGGACCTTTCAGGATTTAACGAGGTTGTTCAACGCCGCCTCAGAGCATCTCATTGCACAGCCCGTTGGCAGGCGGGTTTGATATGTTTAGCAGGGTGTCCATGCGGTGTCTGGGTGTGATCAGAACCTGTGTAGCCTTCGGACCTGGCTCTCACGCACGACATCTTAGCGCTCTCTCTTGAAACCACGGGCATTGGTTTACGTTTGATCAACCCACATGGATTCAAAAGGTACTTGTGTCTTTCTGTCGGTGTGGAGAACGGTGAAATGATGTATCACCAGTTGAACAGTTTCATTTACGGGCGAGGATTCTTCTCGCCATGTTTGAGCACGGAGGTGGGACCAATTACATCGACGAGGCAGTTGTGCTTGGTCGTGAAGCACTGGAACTTTGCCCACCTGGCCACCCCGAGCGACACATCTCCCTGAATGACCTTGCAGTTGATCTCTGGAAACGGTACAATCAACTTGGAACGATGATAGACCTCGAGGAAGCCATTGTCCTCGACCGACAAGTTCTAGAACTTTGCCCACCGGGGCACCCTTTTCGGTCCACGCCTTTGAACAACTTTGCAGTTCATCTCTCCACTCGGTACAATCGACTCGGGGAAATGGAGGACCTCAACAAGGCCATATCCCTCAACCAAGAGGCACTAGCACTTCGCCCACCAGGGCACCCAGGTCGGCCAATGTCTTTGAACAACCTTGCACTTCAGCTCTCCACTCGGTACGGGCAGCTCGGGGCTATGGAGGACCTCAATGAAGCAATTGTCCTCGACCATGATGCATTGGCACTTTACCCACCGGGGCACCCTGATCGGTCGATGTCCTTGGGCAGCCTTGCTACCCATCTCTCCATTCGGTACGATCAGCTCGGGGCGATGGTGGACCTCAATATGGCCATTGCCCTTGAGCGAGATACACTGGTGCTTCGCCCACCAGGGCACCCTCTTCGATCCTGTTCTTTGATGAATCTTGCAGGTCATCTCTCCAATCGGTATAATCAGCTCGGAGCAATGGAGGACCTCAATGAGGCCATCCTCTTTGGCCGTGATGCACTGGCACTTCTCTCGCCAAGACACCCTGATCGGTCGATGTCCTTGAACAACCTTGCAAATTCCTTGCAGATTCGCTACTGCCAGCTTGGGGCGGTGGAGGACCTCGATGAGGCCATTATCTTCGGCCGGAATGCATTAGCACTTCGCCCACCAGGGCATCCTCTTCGATCCTGTTCTTTGGCCAACCTTGCAGGTTATCTCTGCGCTCGGTACGAGCAGCTCGCGGCCATGGGGGACCTCGAGGAAGCCATTGTTCTTCACCGAGATGCACTAGCGCTTTGCCCACCAGGGCACCCAGATCGGCCAATGTGTTTGAACAACCTTTCAGCTTATCTCTTCATTCGGTACAAGAAGCTTAGGGAAACAGAGGCTCTTAATGAGATCATTGTCCTCAACCGAAACGCGTTGGAATCTCTCCCACTGGGGCACTCCGTGCGATCTCTCACTTTGAACAATCTTGCAGATCATCTCTTTGCTCGGTACATTCAGCTCGGAGCAATAGAAGACCTCAACGAGGCAACTGTCGTTGGCCGAGATGCACTAACACTTCGTCCGGCAGGGCACCCCGATCGAGCAAAGTCATTGGACACCCTTGCATGGTACCACCTTGCTCAGTTCACGCGGTCGCGTCAGTTAAAGGATAAGGAGGAGGTATTCAGTCTCTATGCACAGCTGGCACTTGTGTCCCAGACTGTGTCTTCTGCAGATCTGTTTGTTGCAAGGGCATGGATCCGTCTGGCTGAAAGTTTTCAACACCCCACGATACTCGTAGCATACGAAACGTCTCTCCGATTACTTACGCATCATCTGGCCACTCTGCCATCTTTACCCAAACATCTTACTGTCCTGAAGAATCTTACGTCGTCGCTTGCAGTGGACGCGTTCTCGGCCTGTCTTCGCCACCACTCTCCCACCAAAGCGGTCGAGCTTCTAGAACAGGGACGGGGCGTCTTTTGGAGCCAACTCACTCGCCTCCGTTCCCCGCTCGACGATGTCATTGCATCAGGCCCGGCAGGAACAACGTTAGCAGACAAGTTCACGCGATTGACGTTACTCGTTCGCAATGCCCTCGATTCACCAGGTGCAGACCAGCACAATAGGGTGTGGCGTCTCAACGTTGAATTACAAGGAGTCGTGACCCGTATCCGCCAGTTACCCGGTCTCTCGCGTTTCCTCCTGCCCTTGCTCTTTCCGGATCTCCAGCATGCAGCCATCTCTGGACCTGTCATCATCGTGAATGCGAGCCAGTATAGCTGCGACGCGCTCGTTGTATTAGGAGACCGTGTTCCGGTTCACATTCCATTGTCAATTACAAAGGAACGTGTTCGGGAACTATCATCGAAGATCCGTACCTTGACTGTGCGAGCAAAGACGATGAACGTGACAAAGGCTCTAGGCTTCGTCCTGCGGGAAATTTGGGACGAAGTCGTCTCCTACATTGTCGATGTCCTCCAGACTATATATCCTTGTCGGTCACGCATTTGGTGGTGCCCGACCGCCGAGTTCTCTCTCCTCCCTTTACATGCTGCTGGCCCGTATCGGAAGGGCCAACAGAATCTGGGTGACTTCTACATCTCGTCTTACACCCCCACCCTCACTGCCCTCATTCGTGCAAGACGGCATGACCCATCAAACCTCGCAGCTACAGGGAAACGCTTCGTTGCAATCGGTCAAGCGAAACCCATCGGGCAGACCGAACTCGTTTGCGTGGGCACGGAACTGGCCAACGTAGGTCAGCGCGTCAATGACCTCGCGATGTTCACGTGCATCGAGGGTCCGGAATCCACCCTCGCCCGGGTCTCTGAAGAACTTGGCACGAACGAATGGGTGCACCTTGCATGTCATGGTCTCCCGAATCGGAAACAGCCTTTCGAGTCCGCCTTTGCGCTGCACGACGGACACTTTACGATTGAGCGCATCATCCGGTGTAAACTAGAGAATTCCCCCCAGTTTGCATATCTTTCTGCATGTCATACGACTGTCGGAGACGAGGAAAGTCCGGATGAGGTGATTCATCTCGCGGCGGCGATGCAGTTCGCTGGGTTTCGTTCTGTCATCGGGACGATGTGGGCTGTGGACGATGCACAGGCAAACAAGGTTACCTCGATGTTTTACGACAAGATGAAGGTCGGGTCGGGTCATTTAGATCATACCCGCGCAGCGGTCGCGCTGAACAAGACGATGAAAAAATTAGTGGATATACCATTGGATCAACGCATTCTTTATATACATCTCGGTGCCTAGTTTTACTATATCCTCGTTCGCTGTCTTTGCTTTGTATCGCTTTGCTGGGCTAGGGGGGATACTTTCAGTGTTGACAGAGCCACGTGCGCGCCACGGAAAGGCACAAATGCGTGAGTGGTGTCCCCTGCCAGTGAGTGGCTGTCCTTCACGTATATATCGATGTAGCGGATCCAGTGACACTTCCACAGCAACTGGCAGCAGCCTGATCAGATTGAGTATTTTGGTCAATGTCACCGCCTTGTTTATTGGGTGGGGCGCCGCTCTTCCAACACTGGATAGTTCCTAGTATTCTATTCCCAGTCAACTTCACCTTCATGGCAGTACGAATGCCACACGTTCAAGTTGATTGCCAGAGTAGGTTTACTAGTGCTAACAGGGCACTTACAAGAGAAAGAAGCTCATGAATCATAATATAGTACATCGCATCGAGCCTGATCAACGGACATATTCAGAGAGACAAGGAGGCCAGATGTTGGAGAGATATATGTCAGTCTCTTCGTCAGTCAGCCTTCTCTTCCAGATGCTTGAATGGATCAACTGCTCTGACACTCTGAATGGCCACGCTGTGAGAAGCAGACGACGAACGAAACTATGAAAACGACACTGACTGGATCGAAAAGATCTTCTTCACCATCTTCATCAAGTGGGTCCCATGGCGGAGAGTCATTGTACCACCTGGCATGGACATCATGAACGTGCATCAGTCCACACACATTAACAGACAAAATGAACTACACTGACAGATCGTCGCCAGTTGGGTCAGGCCTAGGAGCGTCTATGAACACTCGCCTCTTTCGTTTGATGGCACGCCTCAGGGAGTAAAGGGGGTTGAATGGGGTAGCACCCGTTTGATCGCACGCTTTTCGAAAGAGACCAGATTTGGCATGAATCCACCAATCGAGACCGCCCTGGGCACCTGTCGTGGCTCCGGCGGCATCGGCGGCAGGCCCCTTGCCTGTGAGGGCGATAGAGACCTTATCACCCGCTATATCGCCAAACGTGATCAGCGATGTGAGCGAAATGGCAGAGCAAAACGACCATCGTACACTTGTCTGAGAGGTACATGGCGTACGCAGGGCACACGTGAATGCCCGTGACGAGCAGCTTCTCAACGAGCCTGTCCACTTTGTAGA
>JBBPUO010000398.1:0-19941 GCA_038094755.1 Caloboletus firmus | reverse complement strand
GTATTGGTTCGTGTCCTTGGCTGCTACTGCACGTATACGCTAATCACGTCGTTCTTAGTTGACCACGATATCCCTTGGACGCCTTTATGCAAGGCCGTTGTGTTTGGTCTCTTAGCGAGTAGTTGAAATTGTTTTTTCAATTGGTCAATCGCCCTCGTTTTTTGTTTCTTCGTTTTGTTTTTCGTTCCCGTATCCCCCCAATGATTTCTTTCTGTGTTCCAATTCCCCCAGTTCGGTGTATTGTGCGGCTTTGGTTTCCGATTCGAATATCGATTTTCTTGCTTATCTCGTGATTGATTCCGCGGTAAACCAAATATTGGACTCTTGACTTTTTTGTAATCGATGTCATTTGTCACAACCGTGCCATTGAATGATTATGAAAGTGGTAATCGTGTTACGTAACAGTGATACGGTGGGATGTGGTCAGAGTTTCGATCGCGTTGACGAAACTGCTCGCCCATGTCTGAACAACGCCTAACCGAAGCGCCGAGTGTTCATTCATCCCAGGCAGAGGTGTGGTATCTCAAAGAAATCGTATTTGGCTCGCGACGGGTCAAGATCATCACGCAGAATTTCAACGGGTGAGTCATATTACCGCAGCACTGGCAGTGCAACGAAGTCGTGCTCATAAGTCTCGGTACCCCCCCAGACCATGTTCGTTTATCGCCATTTGTGAGCCCGTTTTCCTCGCTGGTCGTCGTCGCTTTGATAACGTCCGTTTGGCACTGAAAGGCAATATTCTTGTTCTACGGGGCGAGATCGAGATCCTTCCGCGTGACCGGACCACGGTCTCGTACGAATTCCTCTCCCAACTGGTCGGCGAGTACCTGTTGAGGAATTGTCCCGATATCGATATCTCTGGCGCATTGTCGATCATGCCCAGTACCACGAGTTAGTCGCGTCTCTCGTCCCTCCCTGTTGGTTTCTTATTGTCTTCTCACTCCCCCATCCGTTCCGCCGTTCCGCCACGTCGTCCAGGGGGCCTCGACCTGAACCCACAGTTCACCAGCATTACCGCGTTCTCACCTGCGTCCGATAGTGGGGAACTGGGGCTGTTCGGGCAAGCGGGGATCCAACTCGTCCACGGGTGGGTGGTGGACCCCGAGAGCGCGGAAGCGGAGGTGATGAGGGAGATTCGGGATTATGACAGCGCGGTGACGTTGATTGCGGATGCGGACTACATCACGAGGGGGAGGTTGTTGAGTGGGGACGTGTGGAAGGGTGAGGCTGACGCAGGGCCGAGTGAGGCTGCGAGGAGTACTAGGAACGGAACTGCAGGATCGAGTTCGGGCGCGGGTGCTTCCCTAATGCGTGATAGCACGGGGCACTACTCGGACGAAGAGCGACAGAAGATCGAGCGTGGTCAGTTCGGGCTCGTCTGGTCACCTTTTCATGAACTGACTTCTCACTGACGCGCACTTCCACCCTTAGCCATTATCGCGCAGCAGTTTTTGGACGGGACGAAGTCGCAACTGACGTATCACGGTCTGTTCCAGCTCGTGTCGACGGTGCAACCTGGGTCGCTGGTTGCGCTGTTCCGCAACTCCCACCTTTCGGTTGTCTACAAATCCGGTGGCTCAGATTTAGGATCAGTCTCGGGCCCGGTCATCTCGCTCCCAAACGCCCCCGCGCATGCGCAGGCCAACGCCAACGCCAACGCCGACGCCAATGCCAATACTAACGCCAACGCCAACACCACGGAACTTATAATACAAGATACCGCCCTATACGCACTCGTCACGGACGATGTCTTCCTGCACGAACCGACGATCGTATGGGAACGCCTTGAGGACGTCGACGGGGGTTGGTCGACCTTTGTCGATTCGGATTTCCATCGGGCCGTACCGATCGGCGGGGATGTGGCGGGTCAGACGGCCGAGGGGGCATTGAGGCGGTTCGAGATGGAGGCAGGGTTGTACGCGGTCGTAGATCCCGCCGAGTGAGCTTTTTCTTTTTTTTTGGTCGTTCTTTGTATTGCTCACATTTCGGGCCGTGGGGTATGTGAATGTAGTCAAGCGCTCGCGAGACAGTTGCAAGCCGAGGAGGACGAACGAGCACGACAGTTCTATGTACGACGGCAAGAAGCGCTCGAGCGACGACGCACTAATGAAGAAGAACGGCGGAGGAAAGAGAGCAAGTCCTCGGCATCGCTGGGAGGTGGTAAGACCAAGAAGACCAAGAATTGCGTTGTCATGTAATGGCATGTTTCTCTCTCTCCCTCTTTTTTTTTTTTTTGGAAATTGTCATACCCAGTATTGTTTATATGCATTAACATCTAGTCTCGAACAAGGTATTCTAACCGGTCTAGGAGGACAGAGTAACCGTGTATACGGGTCCGTGTGTGAATGGGTATCAACACACCGTTATGTCAGGTTAACTTAGGTTTTTCAATTAGGACCTACACCTATAAACAAACTGCCTACATATGCTGTACATGCATACATCGAGGTTTTGAACATCCCCGGGACCACTCACTCTAGCTCAAGTACTTATGCCCCGATATGTATGAACACGATCCGCTGATCGATTGTGACGACACCCTTGTCGACCGACTTGGATGCCTTGTTTAGTGCCCGTGCAGACTGTGTGCAGTCCCATTCCTCGGACCCTCCTCCACTACCCCTGCTCCCATTCCCGTCCCTGTCCTTCCCACTCTCACCCCCGCCACGAGGGAATAAGTGGGTATAAAATGACCTCACCATATGATGTGCCATCCCATCGTCCACAGCCCACATCGTCCCGATCACGCTCCGAAAGCCTGCAAACTGCATCGCAGCAGCGAGGTGTATAATCTCGTCTGGTGCATGCCGATCACCGACGGCGGCAGTGTGGCAGGCCGAGAGGAACGCGAACTCGCCCGCCCCACTATTGGCATTGGCGTTGCGCAGAATGTCGAGGACCGTCACCTCTCGGTCTCTTAGCGCGAACGCCGAGTCGAACGGCTGTTCGAGATGGGAGTGGCCGTGACACGCGAGATGGGCCCATGCGTGGGTCCCAAGGGCGGCTAGCACTGCATCGCCGGTGCTGGCATCGCCGGAGAGCGTAGAACAGGGCATGGATCGGGGGACGAGGGATTGGACGAGGGCGAGTTCGGAGTCGACTGTTTGAAGGTGAGGAGAGAGGGAGGCGGATTCAGCTTGTCCGATGGCGATGAAGGCAGGTGGAGGTGGTGTGAGTGGTGTCGGCGGTGTCGGCGGTGTGCCAGTGAGCATTGTGGGCAATGAGGGCGAAGGTCGAAGGCGTGCGCGGATAAGTGCGGCAAGCGTTGGCGTGTACGACGAGACGAACATGTTTGGCAGATTCTGCGCGCCCTTGCGGTACGGCCCCGCAGCGTGTAGCGGGAGCGACGTCAGCCTCGAGGTAGGACACCACCAGATCCGTGCGCCGCGTGGTACAAAGGTGGCCAGCTCATCAACAATCGGGCGGACGAGCAGGTCCCAGAGGGTGCGCAAGACGACCACGACCTGTCTCTCGCGGATCTTTTCCTCGCCAACGCGCGACGTCGTCTTCAACATACGGTAAAACTGCACGGAGAGTGTCGTCAGGTCCTCGAGTGTCGTGCCAGAGAGGGGGACGAGTCGTGGTGGGGCGTCGTGCAAGATGATGAGGGCGTCGCATCGCTGACGGCTGACATTGACAAGTATCACGGGTCCCTCGAGCGCAACGCACTTCAAGCTTTGAAACGAGGGACGGTCCAGGAAGGACTGAAACCCTTCCTGTTGGCGGATGCGCGCGACGATGTCCTCCAGTTCGTGAGATGACTGTTGGTATCGGCGGGCTCCTTCTTCTATCGTCAGCCGCGATGCCGTCACGGGAAACTGTGCAACGGCGCTCTGTGCTAGCTGAGTGCTCACCCGCTCAAAGTCAGACGCCAACGCGCATCCCGCCTCGCTGGCGGACCGCAGCGCGTCAAGGGGCGTACGGCTCTGCGACATCTGCGACCACAATAACCCGCGCCCTTGCTCCGAGAGCTCGGCGGCCAGACTCAACTCCCCCCGCGCAATCGCACAGGCCGTGGCATCCATCGCCAGATTGTTAATTTGTTTGATCCAGTGTTTGTTCAGGAGGGCACTGTGTCGGCCTTTGATGGACGCGGTGGTGAGGAGGTGTTGATTGAGAGAGCTAAGGGAAGTTTGATAGGCGAGCAGTGCGGAGGAATGACGTCGCTTCTCGGCACATTCTGCCCACTCGAGTGCAGTGACAACACTCATGAAACCGTCGATGTGGGAATAGCGCGTTGCTTTTTCGTAATACCGGAAGCCATCCTCCATAAAGGAGGGAGCCTGCAGCTCCGAAAGCTCGTACATGGACATGGAGATCTTTGCAGCGGTGTGGCAAACGGAACGAAGCATCGGGCTGTCTCCTGGAAGCGTCTGTATCACATCTCTGAGAAGGTTGATCGCATCGTGAAGGCCATCGCTATCAAAATGGAGTTTTGCTCGTTCATGTAGCGCTTCCGCGAGATGCATGTATGTCAGTGGTTGATCAGAGTGCAAGGCTGGAAGGTGTTCGAGAGCCTCTCTGAACAAGACAATAGCGGCATTGAGGTGTTGGAGACGATCACGGTGACGTCCAAGCTTGACTAACGCGAGCCCATAGTTTCGACACAAGCTTCCCCGAACGAGATGCCTGGATGGCATTTGTTCCGCAACGATATTAAAGAGCTCCACAGACCGCTCTAGATCCTCCAGATCCTCCGGACCCTCATTTTCAATATAACGAACAGACAAGAACGTGGCGAGGGCGAATGAAAGAAGGAATTCCTCATGGGAAGGAGGCAGCGTTAGTGCACGAGACACGCGCTCGATTGCCGTATCTAAATCATCCCCGCTCCGTCGGGCCTGGAATCGTATAAAGAGCGCAATGCCCAAGTTAACCAAGGTTGCCTTGTAATTAGAGTGTGCGGGCGTAGGGGACAAAATCTCCTCCACTTCGGCCAAGAGTACGATCGCTTCGTCTAGCGCGTCACCGGAATCGTGATTGTTCTCGAAGCATTCGCGCAGCGCATTCCCAAGTTGCATGCAAAGGGGGACATAATTAAAATTACCACGCTTGCAACTACGTTTTGCGACGCGATAAAGCGCTATAGATTCCTCTAGATCCTTTGGATCCCCACTCAGCTTGAAGCGCGATTCGAGGGCGATTCCAAAGTCCAGGTGGACAGGCACGTGCTCTGCATGGCCTTCGGGGAGCATATGGATGATTTCACGGAACGAAGCGATGGAGGCGTTTATGTCTGTCTCCTCTCGTCCTTGCTGGAACTTTTGGAGGAACGCCTTGGCACGATTGACCTTTAAAACAATGAAGGCTGGCTCTGCTGGTTGCGTGGCAACCAAGGCACGATCACAATGATCGATGATGATCTGACATTCTTCGATGTTCCCGGACTTGTAGAAGCACTCCAACAGAGTCGAAGTCAAGTTTGCCGCAGTTGATGAATAGTTCAACTCCCTTGGAGACGAAAGGGTTAACGCATCCTTGCATGTCGAGGCGGCGAGACTGAGATCTTGCATGTCACCCTTCGCACTGAACCGCGCAGAAAGGGCGCGACCGTATACAGAGAGCATGATGGGACGCTGGTGAAAACCCGGCTCGCACAACTCAAGCGAAGAGGCAAGCTTCTCAATAGAGAAATCTAGATCGGCAGGGTTGCCTGCCGTATTGTAGCGGGTAAGGAGCGCGGTTCCGAGCTTGAAAAGGGTGATAGACCGATCAGAAGATGTCGAGGGAAGAATGTCAGAAGATGCGGTCAGGTATTGGATTGCTTTATCAAGATCATCGATGTTCCCGAACAATGTGTGGCGTGACTCGAGGGCTGCAGCATAGTTACCAAGGATCCGGGAATGGTCTAGGTTGGGCACAGTGGAATGCTCCATTGCTGTTTTGTAACAGCCAATCGCCATCTCCAAGTTCTCGACGTCCCCCCGCGCATAGAATAAGCGCAAGAATACAATACCAAGGGTTGTGAGGTACAGCAGATAGCCCTCCTGTCCTGGAGAGCGTAGCTGCAACGCAGCTACGCAATGATTGGCAGCACTCTCCAGGTCCTGCAGATGACCGTCTACCTCGAATCTGAGAAGCATCGCATCTGCGAGATTCCCCAAAACAGAGTGTCTTGATGGATGACCTGGAGCGCGCACATCCAGACAGGAGTGGTAGTACATCAGCGCTGTGTCTAGATCGACCCTGTTTCCCAGCTTCATGAATCGTTCCTTCAAAGCAGTTGCAAGGTTGTTGAAAAGTACGTCCCGGTTGAGGCTTTCAGGAGGGCAGGCTGATAGAGCAGTGGAGCTAGTTTCAACGATTCGATCAAGGTCCATCACATCTCCATATCTCCAATATCGATTGAGAAGACCACTGGCAAGGCTTGCCACCGCCGGGAGGTAAAAAGATTGCTCTGGTGTGCATGACTCCACAGCAGCCTCAAAGTAATTGATGGCTTGCGTCAGGTCACTGGCGCCACCCCGAAACTTGAACCGCTTCGTGAGTGCCTGTCCCAAATTGCATAGGGCTGCGAGATGAAAAAAATGGCCAGGTGGTGCTAGGTCAAGGATCTGCGTCGTCCGGGAGATGCCTTCATCGAGGTCGTTCGGATCCCCCAAGAGTGCGAAACGAGACATGAGGTTGCTTGCGAGTGTGTTGAGCGCTGAAAAGTACTGTTCATCTTCTGGACTCAGCGACGCCAGCGTTTGTCTGGCGATTTCAATCTCGCCAGGACCTTGGATGTCGGCTGCGACTTGTATCTGGCTGGTCAAGTTAACTTGAATAACACAAGGGTCTCTAAACAGGTAGAGCACACCTTGTTTCGACCATCACTCACGACCGATGAATGGCAAGTTGGCCAAAAGCTGCTGCCGGCGTAACGCGTCGTGTCCAAGTCCATATCTCGGGGGGCTGAGCTCGATGTCGTCTCACAGTGGACAGTGGCACCGCCAGGAAGGGTCATGCAAGCTGCCTTGGTATGTAGGACCCTGATAACCCTTTTTACATACCCGACAAACATAGCGACCCGGCTTGAGATTATCAGATCCGTCCGGAACACCGGAGCCTTGATCCGCACGGTGAAATTTCAGCTTGCCAAATTCGCTGTGAGTAGAACTGCTCAAACCTATCCACTCGTTCACAGTGCACTCTGCCAGAAGCATTATTGTAACTGTAATGGAGTCCTCTGTAAGCACGCTGGCTTACCTAGTTAAGCCAGCGTGCTTACACCCTCCTCTTCATGTTGGAACAGGACTGCCATCTGGCAAGGTACCTGCGCGCAGAGCCGGATGGGGTGCATGTTGATCAGTCGGCTCGCAAGGTTGGTAGGTCCTGACCGAGCTATAGACGCTGAGGGTATTATGGTGGTTATCCACCACGTCGGATCAAACCACCCTGCTTGGAATGACAAAGAATAACATGTGTTGGGACGCCCCGTCCACGAACTTTGTGCCACAAGACATGAGTCGTTTCTAGAATCAGTGTTTACTCTATGGACCGCATTCTTCATTTAGCCAGAGCCCCGTTCAAGAATTGCCTTGCTGACGTGTGCCCGGGGGGTGATGCCACAAGGAAAGGTCAACGGATGACTAGGAATGGGATTAGAGTCATAATCGAAATCAAGAATCCGTGAATGCAACTCACCGAGCCAGTCCGTTCGCAAATTTTACTTCGAATATGATATCTTTCCCATTCGCATCTTTGGCAAGATTGAAATCGAGCGTCGCTAGCATTGTCACCATAGCACACCAGATGGACGCATCGGCAGCGTGTCGTCCTGACCACGATGAATACGCGCACGAGGGGTGGATCAATTTGTGGTATATAGTTGCTTACCTGGACATGCTCTCCTCCCAAAGCCAAAAATGAACTCGACTTTGTCGTCAGTTAACATCCCTTCTGCATCTAAAAACCTCTCAGGGAGGAACTTCTCTGCATCGGGGTATCGATTTTCGTCGCGAGTTATTGCCCTAGAGATCATAAACATCCCTGCCCAAACAATTGAAAGGACATCAACCGCATACCAAATATTTCCAAACACAGTCGCCCCTGTCGAACAACTGTCATTACGAGCACATCTCACGGATATGTCTGATATACCTTTGGGAATGTAGAAACCGTTGTAGATATCACTGCTTGTGGCGGCATGTGGAGCACCTTCAGCACCATCAGTAAAGTTTGGAAAATCGAGTTCATGATCGCACCAAGAGGAGTAGGCGGGCCCCATCTCAATGTTTCACGCAGGATCGCGTCAACATACGGCAAAGATGATCTGTCATCAAATTCGGGCAACCTATCGGTCCCCACGATAGCATCAATTTCTGCCTGTGCGCGTTTCCAGATGCGAGGGTTTGTAACCATTGCAAGCGTGAACGTCATTAGTGCTGAACTTGTCTGTGGGATCTGTAAGTCTCGCACGCATTTCCCAGGACCCCTACATACCGTCCCTACAGCACCTGCAACCAAGCGATTAGTTTGACCACTGACAGTTCGCATGCCTGGAACCTACCTACGAAAGCAGTTGAGGAGGTATGTTTAAGAGCCTTCTCATATACCGAACGGTACGAATCATCGAACTTCTCCATGCGAGTAATGTGATCCGATACCATCGAAGGGTTCACATCTTCCTTGGATTCCTAAAGCAATACCAAGTCGTTCCCAGCTTGTTCACAATCAAGGCAGACGAGACTTACCATACGCTTCTGGACGTACTGGTACGGTGCCTCCACCATCTTGACACCCCACTCACGAGACACTCTCGCTTCACGTTTGATCCAAGACCCAGGGAGCCACTCAGGTATATGCAGCACTTCCAAAATAGTGTTAAATGAAGTTGTGCTTCAAGTGTGCCCAAAGGTACTCACAGAACGGTAATGTTTTGAGGAGGACTGCCTTCTCGGGCAATAATGCCGGTACTGAAGCTTGGAGGAAGTTGTCGATAATCGATACCATCCGGTCATTTTGAGGGCTTGGATCGTAGTCATACACAGAACACATCGTGACTGCGGCAGTAAACCTGCAGGACTCTAAGAATTCTCAAAGATGACTCGAATTGAATTAAATGTCCTTACGTCGAGTAGTGAAAGGCATAGTCATTGGGTTTGTCCATCATGCTCAAGATCATTTGGCGTGCTTTGCGGAGTTGCATCGGATGGAAGCTGACAGCAGCGTCGGCGCTGAATGTTTGATGAAATATTCTCCGGCACAACCTCCAGTGTTCGCCATACTGCGCAAAAGCAAAGTCGGAATCGTGTCCGTACCTGCAAGTGTATGAGTTAGTGTGTGGCCTAGCACAGGACACCTCGTTACGTCGTAATTAAAGAGAGATTTACGCACGGAACAATGGTTGCTATGTAAGGACGGCTGGAGTATGACTGCGATCGTTTCTCGAGCAGCTCCGTGGCGGCCGGGAGTGAGTTCAGGACCACGACATCCATATCCAAAAGTCGGATGTACATCACATCACCTAAGAACTGTCAGATTCATGCATCCCACTGGTTCCATACTATTGAACTCACCATACTTCGCTCGCCACTCTGTATAAGTCTTAAAGGGTTCCTCAAGATTAATAGAGAGAGCGCTTCCCAGTAACGGTAGAGGGGTGGGACCAGGGGGGAGAGGATATCCCTTCCTTTCAATTCGATTCTGAATGAGCCGCCGAATGGCTTCCACGGACACAAGCGCGAGTAGAACAAGTGCTGCGAGCTGGATAGTTGAAGTGGTCCACTCCATCCTCGTTTGTGGGGATTGTTTCAATGGCGATCTTCCCCCACAACAGCACCATTTTATATCTATCAGGACGTCGGATTCAGTGGCTTGAGACCGGCCGAACCCCTGGCAGCAAAGATGGCTCACGAGTACAAGAACGTTCTCTTGCTCAGCCCCCCCCAGGCATCCACAATACCGAGCTCCGGTGACGGGTGACCGGGACCAACCAAACCGGGTGCTCATGTCACGTGATCTCTGCTCCCGCACCCCCGGCTAAACCTACAGTGCAGGGATCCAGGAAGATTCGATGAACTCCCAGGTTGAAATACTTAGCCTCATGCCAAATTAAAGTGGCAAGTAGTCACGGAAACTAGAAACAACATCAGTACTTACTATAGGTCAAATCACTATCATATACTTATACCATTGCACCCAGTGTACCTCTAGACTACAACTACCTGTGCATGCCTCCGAAGTCTATTTAGACCACTCTTAAACGCCATCATATTGCGATCGTCGAGTTCGCCTTTCCACGGCACACAATCCTGAATCTCAACACACACCTGCCCAGCATGCCCTCCTGCAGCAAGCCACTTGCAAAATCCCCTCACCAATCCTTCCCAATGCACCATCTCCGGTTCCTTCAACACAACCCTCCTCACCATCTGCCACGCACCATCCGTCAACACGCCATTCAACTCCGACTCCTGAGACCCACGACGACCAGAGGGGGCAGGGTTGTGACGTACTAACCCCCGAAGCGTCGCCGCGAACTTCGCCGCATCCGTCCCTCCAAGAACGACCTCTTCCACGTTCGGAAACGCCTTCAAAAACGACCTTGTCGGCATCTGCCACTTAGTGGCACTGTTATGTAAATAGAGCTCTTTCACGCTTGCGAACCGAGGTTGGCCTTCACCATCGAAAAGATACTCCGTCATACGATTCGCGTAAGGTAGCTCGATGGTGAGGTCATCGTGCCAAGGAATCTCGAGGTGTTTGAGGGTAGGTGCGGTAAGGACACTTAGGAGCTCGCAATGGTATCGAACACCAGGATCGCGGCGGTGGATGATGAGCGTCTCGAGCGAGGGAAGGGTCATATCCGGTGGGCGCACCGGGAAGTCCTCATCGGGTTCAATGACAGGTCCATACAAGGCGAGGGTAACCAAGTTTGGTGTCGACCGCAAAAGCGCACAAAGAGCGGGGAACTCCATAAGATAGGGCGGGAGAAAAAGGCCCAACGCTGGACATTCTTGGGTCCGTAACGTGAGCGAGGTGAGATTCTGGACATCGAACGGCCAGTTAGATCTCATTCGAAAAGTTTCAATCGGAAAGTGGTCAATATCGAGGTGGGTCAACGATGGTGCCCCACCACTGAGGAAAGGGAATAAGTAGAGGTCGCGGAGTTGATAATAGTGAGGGTAGGCCGTGCGATCAGCCTTGACAGACACACTCGTCAAGTGAGGTGCATGGAAGCTTAGCAAACCCTTCATGACAGTGCAGACAACCGTATCCGATACATCCCATAGAGAAATACTCCGCAGGCGGTGTGCGTGGCGATGTAAAGAGTCAACGACCGACTCCAGGAAAGTTCTTCTGGAGTTGACTTCATGGTCACACTTGTCCAGAGGCCAGTGGCAAAAGCTAGCGTCGAGGTCGAAATTTCCAGATCTCTCCAGATACGTCTGTAAATGGCCTAACGGCGCCGCAGATGTCAAGAAGACGCACGTCCACAGCTCGGGGGTGTGAAGCACGAAGGCGCGCCAACCCCTGCACACACCGGCTACCGCGATTGGCAGGGGAAGCGCATGAGCCGAATGCGGAACCTCGTTGAGCCCATGCTGGAATATGTGAATAAGAACTTCGTTGGGAAGTAACGAAATGGGAGAGAGCTGGATCTGAATAGGCTGTAGTACACGCTCCGTGGGTCTCAAGGATATTTGAATCGTAGTGAGACGGGCGCGGAGTTCTTGTTCAGCAACGCACATCCTTATCTCGGTTGGATAGTCCGGAACGCAGGGAAGGATGCTGTGCACACAAGCCATCTGAATAGAGCTCGAGTTCAGCGTATGATGCAGCCTTCTGAGTGATTACTCGAGCTCACCTTGAGCTTGGGGACTTGGACGACTACTGGAAAGCCCTGGGGGCGTGTCTAGAGTAAAAATCCACCAGAGAGAAGAGAGACTGTGCACCTTTGTATAACCTCTTTAAGGGCGCACGTAACCCTTTGCTGTACCTTATCATCCTCGAGGCAACTTGGCATTAGCTTCCTTTTACCACAGCAGGACACTGATTGGTGAGTACATTAGCTATCACCCGGTTACCGAGGCATTGTGCCCAAAGTGCCGAATTCGCTGTATGACCAAAGCGCAACACTTGGCTATGGAGGGCATGCCCTCGTACAAACGCCGGTGGGGTATACAAACTACCAGCTTAAAACAAACATGGAACACTACCCTGATTGGGAAGTGGTGCATAGCCCACCACGCTGTCTTCTGCCTGTATCCAATCAAGTCGCCAAAAATGAAAGAGAAGCTGAAGGGACAATAAATACCAGACTAGATCTGGCGTAATTTCCGTCCAAGTATTGGGGCGACGATGTGGTGTGTTTTGGCTACAATGAGCCAACCTTGATGATGAAGGAACGATTGTCGATAGGCTCAGCGGCGCTTTTGGCATTGCAGGTCAATGCGGGCGCCGTCATGGAGATAAGAGACTGTGTCGTGTCACCAAGCAGGATTTTATAAGTTCCCTGGACAGCAGAATGTCGGATCCTGGAGAGTTCGCGATGAGGACAGCGTCCGGATGTGGCCGTAACATGTGAAAGTTCACGATTCACTCAAATATTGAGAGTATCATATTAACGTGTACGAGGATAATAAAAATCATCATCACACGAAAAGGTCTTGAACAAGTCATCACTGAAAGTCGTCAAGCGTCGTACGAGAACTCAGATACCACAATATAGGTCCGAGACGACCCGCAAATAAAGCGGGGTCTGGCGAGATAAGTTACATACCAAGGAAAGTGGGAAGGAAGAAAGGATGAGACAAGACACAATAAATCAGCATCGAGCAATGCAGGTGCCCTCAGCAAAGAACGGAAAAAAGAATAGGTATCAAGTTCGAAGCAAGAGCATCAGTAAATGCACAAGAGCACAAATCCATTCTACATCACCACCCTCATTGCGACGACGACCGTGTTCACTCACCAATCATGGTCGGCGAACCCATCGCCCAAACCCTATCCTCCGAAGCACAGCAGCACAGACAGCGAACGAGACCAAAATAATGCTACATGACATGCGGGTCACTGACAAGTGTCCACCTCTCTTCGCCGGAGAAGGGTATCCGTCGTTCGCTCCGGGACGGGAACCAGTGCGTGCCTGAGACTGGTCTTGATCCTCACGCGCAGGTGCACCCACGTGTCCATAGGGAAACACCCATACCATCGCCCTCGCAATGGTCGCGCGTGTAATATTCCCTATGGACTTAGTCTCCCAACCCCCAAGAACATCCCTGTTCCTGAAGCCCCTGGCGAGCGTCCCGTCCTTAGGTAGTTCTGCTGTGCCGGGCGCTACTTGCTTGTTCGCCTCCGATCGTCGTCGCATTAATTCAAATCCAGAAGAGTGGTGAGAGTCAGAATATTGGGTTCGCTTAGACTCCGTCTCTCGTCTGGCAGCATCAGCTTCGATCTCCTCCAGGCGCAACCTGAATGCTTCCACTTGGGCACGTGTTTCTGCAATAGACTCTCCGAGCGCTTGCAGAGCACTATCTGAATCATTGTGCAGATCCGATCTCGCTGGAGCCTTATCGCGAACGACGCCATTAACGCCGCTCGCAAGGCGGTGATGGTCTGGTAAAATCATCCTGTCGCCGACATTATCGGATACGTCATCAGAGGGAGAACCGGTAAAAATGGCGGTGACGACACGTTCTCGAGCAATTGCATTCTTCCCTCTGCTTTCTGTGCTTCCCCGCACTGATCCCTTTAGCCGGACAAGGTCTCCCCGAGTTTGTCCGCCATCGTTTTTCGGTCGAAGCGGTTCCATGACCAAAGGAGAAGGACTACCTGCGTCTGCACTCGTGGAAACAGGAACACGTTTCACTGTCTCCCCCAAACCAAAGTCGGCTTCCCATGCACGCGCACCTCTCAGCGGGATGCTCGAAGACGACGCCAACAGCTCCTCGATGCTAGGCTCCTCTTCCTCATTCCCCACGACTCTAAGTGTAGCGTCCGCACAGGTGTATGGAGGGGGTGGAGTCAACGAAGGTGACCCTTGGAGGACAACTGTGGAATTCGCCATGGACGAACGGACGCCATGAGGTGACTCCTCGTGTAGAGCGGACGGCAGGTTGGATGGGGACTCTGACGAGCGCCTGGCGTCCGAGATAGGTTCAAAGTCTGGATTACTCTCGCTTTCAGACTCGGCCTCGCTCCCACTCGTGCTTGCACGCTCCCAACTCTCAACGAGGCCTTTAACCTTGCCTCGGCGACGCATGCGCATGCACGCGAGGTCCCTATACCTTTGGGCCGAGGCATCCGAGACCGAGTTTGAGCGGTGCAGAGACATGGCCGGAGACAGTGGGAAGGCGACTTCGGCGGTGTTATCGTCAGGAAGCAAGCGGAGGTCATCAACAGACACTGAAGCACCACAGACGCTGTGAAATGGGGTGGAAGAACGAGCGGTTCGGGAATATATGACATTCGAGTTGTCGGAGACCTCGTGCGAGCGATACGAGTCGACGTAGATACGTCCACGGAGAACGTCAGCGCGGAGGATGCGCGAACGCTCAAGGAGCCGAGCGCGCTGCACATCAGAAAGGGGTGTGCTGTGCACACGTAAAGGCAATCAACGGAGGAGGCTACGTAACGATCAGGCATGCGACGTACCCAGCAAGATCCGCATCTGCGAGGCGCAGTAACCCACGACCTGTGAGACCGCGTGTGCGGACACACTCAAGTATGTCCACGAGGGAGTCGTCCTTGTCACCGTCGGTGTTGTTGCCCGACCTGAGAGACGTCTCGAGATAGGTAGTGAGTTCGTCTGTGTTCCATTGCTTGGGGTTAGGAGGCAAGCCAGCGTACAGCTCCGTCCCGGAGCCCTGGTCGTGACTATACTTGCGCTTCTGATCGTAGTTGTGATGTCCTGTGATGGTCGCAGTGGCGCTGTTAGGTGGCATCGTCTCTGCCCGAGTCCGCACCCGGTGCGCAAGTTTTGGCTCATCTTCACGCTTCAACGACACCGAAAGGTTATCTGGAAGGGCAGCAACGATCGACGGTGGGGTTGGCAATGGCATAGGTACGGTGCGCATATTTGCCTCGATCGACGACAACGAAGACGAATGGTGGTGCCGCACCCGGGCCGTTCCTGTCGGTATCCGGGAAGAAGGGACATAATGGTGCCTGGTGTGGTGGGCAGAATGTGGTGACGAGTTCGAGCGGGACAACAACGCAGAAGACGTGGTCTTGACTGCGTACGGATGCGCATTTGGCTGGATGAGTGGTGGGTGTTTCTTGGTGGGTTCCGCTGGCGAGATTGGTCGGCTTGCCATCATTGCCAGTCAGTAGCTCAACAATCAATCAGTCAGCCAATGGGTCAGACGGTAGGAACGATTCAGCAGTGAAGCTAGTGAAGGGGCGGTGAGCACGCTGCACAAAGGCTCATAATCACCGTGGGACACAACACAACAACCTCCGTTGCGTTACTGCGTCAATCTCGGATTCCACCAGTGGCAATGTCCATTATTATTCAACATAATCCACCCATTCTTAGCGTTGCGCGTATCCGGGCAGGTTGGGCAGAACAGTCGTATGTCTCGACGCAAACAACAACCATCAAGTGCACCACCGGCCAGACGGCGACGCGGGGGTAATGTACCGACATTTGGTGCGCCCACGGAGGACGATGCTTCCTTATTGCAACCAAGCCATTTTCCCTCGGCGACAGCTTTGTCAACTCGTATCCTCCCACAAAAGGCTACCGTACCCCCGCTATCTTCCCTTGCAGCTCGTTGTTTCGTGTCGCATGTTCGAAAACTTTCAGAAAACGAACAATCATGGACTCATTCCAAACATTATCTAAAGCGTTTGCCTGACACATTAGTACCAAGATTGTTTTCCATGTTGCGATCCAGCTGCCCGACGCTTTTATCGCATGGACTGATTGTTTTGGTAAGATTCCAAGTAATGGTCGTCCGTATCTTGTCCAATCTGAAATATATTGAAGTATTTCTTGCGTGGGCCGTCCCTTATGCTCTCCAGTGATCTTCCCGGCATCCGAAGACAAACGATTGCTTCTGTTGTAAATAATGCAACGCTCAGAGAACTTCATTTGGTTGGTTTCGATAAGTTTGCCGATACGGTCTTCGCGTCCATATTACCCTCCCTTCTCCATCTCCGCACTCTTGTGCTCCGGTGCGACAAATAGTTTTTTTTTGTATGGCTTCCTGACACGGTCACAGCGGTTGTTCCAAGGTCGGCGCAAGGACCGCAGAAGTGATTGGTAATGTGTGTCCATCCTTAACTATCCTCAACCTTAACTATACATCCGTCCCACCCGCGTCCCTCCTTGGACCGTTGACCTCTTGCACCAACTTGGAAGTACTAAAGGTGGCAGGCATAGCGAATTGGGTGAGTAAGCACACCGCCAATACCAGTCGCATCGCTCATCCCTACAATGATCCTATCCAGACTGACGGCACCTTTGCAAAGCTTCTCGTCGGACTCGCACAACAGCCCGATCTGACCCTACCCCATATGAAAAACCTCAAATTCCGTCAGCTCGGTCTCTCCGAAACCTCGATGTACGCTTTCATTGCGCGTTGCCCAAACCTGACCCGCCTGGACGTCTCCTTTACGCGTCTTCACCGTCTTCCGCCATCAACAGTCATTCCTGCGCAGGCTACTTTAGAAAAGCTGTCGCTCACGTCGACGGCGCTGTCAAGTACAGATATTGTTTCGCTGATCACCGCCTTGCCAAACTTACGGACGCTGTACTCGGGCGCACTCGGCAGCGGACAGGGTTCGTCTGCCTCGATCAGCAACATATCCGCCATGACCATGACGGACGACACGCTCGCATCGCTCACGGACGTGCTGGAAAACTTTCAACACCTCGAGAAATTGAGTCTCGTTGGGAATATCAAACTAGGACTCACGTCCCGTCATGACGAACATGGCGCACTCGCCGACGTCATTCGTAGAGTCGGACGAAACTGCAAGGCACGTCCCACCAATATACCTTGAATATGACTGATTCAACGTACCCACGCGTGACTTTGTAAATTGGTGCATGATAGCACCTTAACTTGTCGGGAATACCATATTTGCGATCACAAGATCTATGCGGGCTGACGTCGGAGACGGACCATGATAGTCCACCCAGACTCGAAGAACTTGCTCTGAACAATACTGGAATCGACGATGCCGCAGCGCCATTTCTCGCATGTTGTTCATCACTCGTTGTGCTCGAAGTCGCGAGCACCAAATTGACAAGTCTGCCTTGCATGGCCTACTGCCTTCGAGCGGTATGTGTTAAGGGGTCTTTCATTTGCCTTATAGGTAGTGGGCTGTTCCCAATTATCGATGCCTGTCCGAGGTTGGAAAAGCTTGACCTGACAAGCTGTCGTGGGATCAAAGTGGCTGACCGTCGTCGATTCTTCGAGGTAATTACACAAATAAAAATGATGAGGCGTCTTGTGCTGATGGATAAATTGATAGGTATGGGAGAATGAATGGAAGAATACCTGACATGTACCAACCTCAACCCTCACACTTGAGCATTTATATGTACGTATGTATGATTCTGATAGACCATGTAAAGGTCACGCCTTTAAGTTATTCAATTAAACCATATTCATATCGCAGCCCGGCGCTCAGCGCTCAAAAGCAGAACGTACCGTCCTAATGTTGCTGATACGACGAATACCGACCACGCATAACCCATCTACTCAGCTTGCGACACCAATAAATATAATGAAGAAAAGCCCTCTGTTTAAATAAACAGCTCATTGACAAGGGCAAGATGTGATTATCAACTCATCGTCGAGACCCGAAAAGTAAAGGGTCACTGGGAACGTCATACACGTAGCACCGTGCAAGCGGACAATTATCCTCTGTAATAACAGACATCACGATCATCAAAAACACCTCGAGCTCCAAGCGAAAAAGGCCCTTATCGAAATAGCCGTAGTAAGCAATGCGCGATGACGGATAGTGTCGCGGGCGTGCTGAAAGTGCCCGCGCAGCAATTGGGTGAATTCGCCGTCACAGTAGGGTCGAAGAGCAATAAACCGCAACTGACAAGCCGTTCACGGGGTGTGTACATACAAATGGGTGCTGACATGGGTCACCGTCTGGGTCGGCCTCACAGGCGCTCTTACAGCCAACGACGTCGCCGGTGGCGTCGAACGGCCCTTGAAGCGGTGTGGGACCTGCCAAGGGGGTCTCGGTACTCGAGCTACCCGATGGAGACAGAGAACAAACACGTCGGTCTGAGATCTACGGGGCAGTCGGAGATACGTACAAGCAGCGTTGCTCGCGATGATGCTCAACGGCATATTGAATCCGTCGACAACGGGGACTGATCGACGGCGTGAGAGGACAGCGCAGGTACAGCGCGTGGACGAATCCATCGGCATTCGACAAGGTACGATAATATCAGAGGGAATGAACCATCGTAGTAATACACCCCAGAGTCCTACATAGAGTAACGCACTCCAAGGCGGACGTAGAAATGAATCAATAAAATAATAAAGTCCGCACCGAACGTAAACTCTGCCAGAGTGGCATTGGCAGGACCGACGAGCTGTCCTGATGTCAGAGATGTGCTGCAAGCAAAAGAGAAGGTTTCAACTCGTTCAGTTGAGACTGAAATTCAAAACGGATATCTAGTATTCAACAAACGACGTACCAAGATTCTGCCTCCTGTCCAGTTGGCCGTGACCTAACAATACCATTTCAAACACGAGTGTGAAATTGAACAGGAATACCAGGATCTGATGCCCGCACTTGAAATGCCACACTCAAGGAACCCGGCTGAGCCTTCCCATCTCCAAAGGTAGTTCAATCTTCATCCAAAAGAAACTCAAGGAGAGGAGCCACATACCCAGCAGTGTACATAGTTTGGAAGGGTACCAAACCCCGTGCACTGCAACTAGCACAAACTTGAAATATGAGATAAGAACCACGTCAGAAGAATACGACATGTAGCTACCCCAGGCAGGCCTGGTGAGCATGTTAACGACAAATTGACTCGTCTAGGGAACACGTACCTGCCAGACAGTATGGGGATAGACATTCAACACATTGAACGACAGTGCGCTCCGCTTCAAGATGCTTGTTGCAAGAACAAGGCCGAGAGACAAAGAGTCAGCCTGACGCGGTATATCATTGTCGCCATTGCATACTGGTCACCAGACTAGTCGCATGCACCCGCGGGCCAACCATACCGACGGTCAGGAGTAGTAAGATGCGCAGTGTAATCTATGCAAGACCTCAGCCTCAGCAGATCATCGATCACATCGACATATGTACGTTGTGAACATCGTGGTCATGTGACTGGACTGACAGTTCGGACTTCCATTCTAAACACCCAGCTGCCAGTAATCTGTATGAAAGGACGCAGTGCAACGTTGTTATTCTTCAAGATAATAATATGGTACACTAGGAGCTCGTATGTAGGTTCAAAAAGATAACTAATTGCAATCGCGAAGTAGGGGAGTTCGTGACGTCGCTCAAATCACCCTGGTGAAAAATCCACAATAAAAAAAATGGGACTATCAGTTCATGAAAGGACCGGATCCGATAAATATACCACCCACACACATCAGATCACAATTCTTCCGCAAACTTACTCTCCGTGGGTGCAGGCCCAGGCGCACCTAGGGAATCCTCGGTGTAACTTTCTGCGCTTTCCCCCCCGTCATAATCATGTTCCGCATGTGTAACACCTCTGATAATCGAGCCGCCATTCGAATGGAGGTACGAATGGCTAAGTTCAGCTGAGTGTGGAAGCCGACCCTCTGGCGCTTTCTCAAGCTGACGCTGACTTGTTTTTCGATTCTCATTCGTTTGTCCGTTAACGCCTCCATCGTCACGCTCGTAGTCGCGATCCGGTGGAGTTAATTTCTTTTCTAACTGAGCGGAATGAGAAGCAGTGGATCAGTGGCCTTTTCCTTCGAGAAATCGACGCCCGCATGAAAAATACAGTACTTACCGTGTACCCGTTCTTCCCCATCACTAGTCCCGAAT
>JBBPUO010000397.1:0-19945 GCA_038094755.1 Caloboletus firmus | reverse complement strand
TCGCCGGGACGAGACACATTAGCTGGTCTGTTCCCTTGACGTCATACATTTGACGCAGCTGGGCGCCTATGTAGATAGATGTCGCCATTCACTAGTCCTCTTGCGTATTCTCTAAAGGTTAATCACCTTCTAGCTCGGTTCTCGATACCAACATTCTCCGATACGGTTTGTGTGCGAGTGCTAAGTGCTAAGCAACCAAAAGCAATCAAGCAGCATGCCTTGGTCGCTCGTACGATCTTGTGTCTTGTATAGATCGTGACGCAGTAGGCTAAAAGTATTTTACAGCATCCTGTGGGATGTTAAACCCTTTCAGGATGATGGTGTGATGCTGTCTAATAATCATTTCACCCAGGATAGTCGCCTTCACCGTCTTAGGGCACGTGGTCAGCACCCGCAAAGAGAGAAGAGAAAGGAACCTCTCACCACTTGCCAAATCATCTTTGTCGAGGAAGGCGTTCATACCTCGCGCAGGTGGGGTCGTCAGCGAGTTCACTTCCGCATCGTTTGGACAATAGATTTTCGCGAGAGCGTTTGGCGTCTGACCCGCCCGATTAGTCAACCGAATACTGGATAAGATCCGTCGAGAAATAAGGAAAAGGTCAGGATGTATACTAGGGTACGTCATCTAAGTCAAAGTACGTACGATTCGACAGCACCCGCGGTCTTAACGAGAGCAAATACGATCTCGTAGCGGGTATCGCGATCTTGGATTTGGACGGCAAGGTGGAGTGGCGTGTCGCCTGCAGAATTCTGGGGATCGACGTCGCATCCTTCTGCTTCGATGAGGAGGTTGACGTTCCCTACGGAACCGCTCAAGACGCTGTAATAGGGGATAGAAGACGAATGCGAGACGCAAGGTTGGACGCCATCCAGTGCGATTATGTACGTTGAGTAGGATGATACGGAGAGGAGGACGTGACGAGCTACGTACGCGAGATGGAGAGCTGATGAGAGGACGGGATATCAGCGCTAGATCAGTGGCAGATGGAACGGGGGTGCGAACGCGTGTTCCCTGAACTACATTCAACCCGAGCCACAGTTGAGCGTGCTGAACTCGGTTACAGGAGGAAGACGCACAAATCGGTGCAGTTGACGTCGAAACGAAAACTATCTTCGTCTTCTGGATCTCTATATTCGACACTCGTTAATAGGTCCTCGATGTTTCCGTCTTGTCGGGCTGCTGCTAGCAACTGTTTATCTACGAACACGATCATCAATCGAACCATCGCGACGACGATGGCAAGGTGGCACTCACTGAGGAGCGTCCGGTACTCGTCATCCACAGCCATTTTAGAGATAGATTATTTAACGATGAAGCAGTAGTGATATATAAAGGAGTACAAGACTGAGAATGAGATGATGGGGACGACAATGCAAGGTGTAATGTTTTCCGAACCGGGTTTTTCGTAGACTGCCACCATCCGCGGTGCACGGGGACAAGCCACTGATACTCCTACCCAATAACTGGGCGACCACGATAACAATGGTTTGAGGCTAACCAACTTGACCAACTTGAAGGACATCGAGGATCTCGGGAAGATCCTCAGAGATGACTTTCGACGACAACGACGATGACGCTGTGGGTGGACATATGGACGACCCGAGTCAAGGTGCTAATCTTCATCGCTCCCAGGAAATCATATCCGATGGCCCTACATCCATCGTGACCCGCATCGCATCCGAGTTGCCAGATGGCCCTCGGTTCATCGCGGTCAAGACGTCCACCACGATGTATGCCAAAGAACCTCACGATATCATCAAAGAAGTCCGTCTACTTGCTTCGCTCTCGCACGTAAACGTACGTTGCCTCAACCTCGAATGCCACGCGCATTCTATACCCTGACCCTTGCGACCCAGATCATCCCACTGATCAAGCAGCAATTCTTCCAAAGATCCCAAGATCTAAGTTTTTGGATGCCATGCATCCCCTACTCCCTCGACCAGCTCCTTCAATCCTCCAGATTCTCCCCACATCCCATCATCTCGTTTGGAAACACTACCTCATCCTCACCCACCCCACGCGAGATCGAGTTCGTCGTCCTTGCCAAGTCGATCCTCTTTCAGATCCTCCGTGGAGTGAGCTACCTCCACAGCGAACACGTCCAAATCGCACACCGGGATATCAAGCCAGGAAACATCCTCTTGACTGCTTCGGGGTGTGCACAACTCATCGACTTTGGGATCGCTTTTCGGGTGGGCGAAGATGGAGCTGCGAAAACGAGGGATCTGTGGCCCGAATCTACGACGCGAATGTACTTTGAGGTGTCAACGGGGTGCGTGACGTCCTGTTCTGTATGCCCCCGCAGTTCCTCGCGGGTACTGATGGGCCTAATGGACTCTCCTCTCTCATGCGTATACATATAGTTCCTATCGTGCCCCCGAGTTACTTTTTGGTGCACGGACGTACGATGCCTTTGCCATCGACGCATGGAGTCTCGGTGTCACCTTTTCTGAATTCTTCACCTCTCTCCGTTCACAAGCCGACGAAGACGAGGATGATGAGGATTTCTCATTTCCGAGATCCGAATGCACATCCGATTCCGAATCCAAGTCGACTGTCGAATCGCGTGCACCCACACCACCCCCAACGCCATTCGTCATACCGCAGGGAACACGTCCGCGTTCAGGCATACCGACGGGTCGTTGGACACGGATGGGTCTCTTCGACGGAACGCGTGGTGAGATCGGGCTCGCATGGAGCATCTTCAGGGTGCGCGGTACACCCAACGAAGATACTTGGCCGGTACGTCATTACCTTTTCGCCTATTGCATCCCCTCATCTATGGCATTCAATCCGTGCTCTCTCGTACGTGAACTGCTTCGGTTCGGTTCGGTTCGTTTTGGGGTTGCTCCCCTTCGTCGGTCTGGTACACAGTCATTCCTTACCCTCCCGGATGCCAGCAAAGTCTCCTTTCTCGACGTCGACGCAGTGGACTTGTCGTCGCTCCTCCCGAACTTGCCCCCGTCGACCTCGTGCATTTTGATTGACACGCGCACACACACGCCCGCGCCCGATCGGGTCCTCTCCCCGCTCGATCTCATCCACCGTTTCCTTGTGTACGAACCCTCTCGCCGACTCCACCCCTCAGAGGCCCTTCGCCATCCCTGGTTCAGAGCCGAACCAGGGTTAGTGTTGCCAGCGGACGAGGATCGCACCAGGTATTCTCCGTGGTTGACAGACACAGACACAGACACAGCGACGCATACGTTCACTTTAGAAGGACAAGCGCGTACACTGGGGGAGCTGTTGCAGAAGCATGTCGCGAGCAAGGAGAGTTAGGAAGTAGTGTCATTGGGCGTTATAATAGTGTCCGCGGCGTTGCTCATCTAGTGGTCGCGAGTTGGGGAAAAATAGAATGAGGATATCATTACAGCGGTGTCACACCATACAAGCCATCTAGCAATACATGCACGCACACACAAAAAAGGAATAAACAGAGAGAAAACAAAGAGAGATTGAATGTACACGCGTACAACAGAGCATCAAAGCATAGAACCGTCCCACTTTACAAACGTCACGTCCAAATGCGTATCATGTGGTGGAGGTTGTCACGGGCGTTACGACCTTGGTCCGGACGAGAGCGTGATTGTCGATCGCGATGCCTATATGCATGGAATCAGTCCACGCGCAGAGGAGATAAAGGGGATGTGGGGCGTACTTTGCGTCGCATTCGCAGTTTTATAAATCCCGATCAGTCGATGGCTCAATTCAAACATGTCGTTTCTGTCATGCCATACTCAGATCCAGCAACAGATGCGAAGTACGAGGTGTGACCAACGTACCTCAACGAGATGATGATAAACTGCGCATTCTTGGTCCGATCTTTGATGTAATTAGCAACGATGGATACGTTACGGAAATCGAGCGCGGCGTCGATCTCGTCCATAAAGTAAAGAGGAGTAGGCTGTACAGGAAAGAGCGATAAAATCAAAGGGGGAAAAATCGAAGATGTGCACCTTACCTTGAAGGCATGAAGTGCAAACACAAGGGCCAGAGAACTCAGCGTCTATGGGCCATATTCTATGTTATCCTCTTGCAGCAGCGGACGAAAGCACAACGCACCTTTTCACCACCCGACAGATTCGAGATGTTCTTCCAGCTCTTCTTGGGTGGCATCACGCTAAAGATGATGCCCTCTGAGAAGGGATCCATGCTGTCGACCAATTCTAGTTCTGCATTCCCTCCCAGAGTAATCATCTATCCCCGCGGGAAAACGCAAGGAGTTACAAAGGCTCTCTCAACAAGGAGATCAGAGCACAAACCTGGTACATTTCCTTCAGTTTCAAAGAAATCAAACTGAAGCCCGCCATGAACTCGTCCAAACGCTGTCTCCTGAGATTATCATATTCCTGTTTCTGTGCGTCGCGGGCTTCAGTGATCTGATCAAGGTCTTTGGCACGACGAAGGAACTCTTCCTCGCGTTTCTTGTAATCCTTGAGCACAGACAGATCAGGCTTGGCGCTGTTCAGTTTTTCTGTTGTGTGGGGTCAAACGCCAAAATATGGCGGGATGATCGAGAGACTTACCATCAAGATACTCGGAATCGGCTACTAGATCCCGCTTTCGGAACTGAGCGAGTTCCTCGACACTGTAGATATGCAATTCGTTTGAAGGCTGGCGTGGCTTTGATGATTTCTTGGGTGGTGGCACCGCTGGCTCTCCCGCTTCCTGTTTGACCTGTGGTTCTGGAGGCTCTCCATCAGCAGGCGCCGCCTCTGCCTCCTCATCGTCCTCCTCATCGTCATCGCTACATTCATATGTCAATATGAGTCGTGTACAACTGGGATGACACTCACTCGATCTCCTCCAGCCTCAGCTTATCGTGCTCCGTTTGCCAGTGCTGCAGCGCCTCATCGTTCGCTGCAGCCTCCTTCTTAATATCGTTCAATTTTTGCATCAACTCCATCTAACGCCAGTACGTCGGGAAGCCAACCAGTCAGCCGTGCTCACGATCAGCATGCAACCCACTCACCTCCTTCTTCCTAAATTCTTGTATCTCCTCCCTCTTCGCTTCCAACTGCGTCTTGAGCGTATCCAAATCATCCCTTGAATTCTCCGCCGCCGCCTGCGCAGCCTCTACCTTCTCCTTGAGCTCCTCCAAATACTCGTTCACCTCCGCAAGCTGTGTCTGCAACTGTTGAATCTCCTCATCCGCCTCCGCCACGGCAGTGGCATTCCCAGCGATCGCAGACGCGTACTTGACCACGTCCTTTTCCGCCTTTGCCTTCGTCACTTCCGCTTTCGTGATTTCGTCGTTAGCGATGTTGATGTGCAACTTGATGCCGTCGACCGTCGATCGTTGTTTCAGCAGTCGCGAACCACCAATCTCAAGAATCTTCTTCTCAAGTTCCTTGATCGCGTTCTCGATCTTGCCCGATTTCGCTTCGAGGTCTTCTAACTCCGCCGTCATAGTTGCAATTTCTCCCTCGAGCACCTTGATTCGCGCCATGTCCCGAGCGTCAGGCTTGCTCTGTGCCCTAATAGACCAAACCAATCAGCGCTCCACCCCCACAAGACAACAAGAACGTGAAAAACGCGCGCCACACGAGGAGGGCGACGACCTACGCACTTGAGGTCACGCACCCGCTTTTCCGCCTCCTCAAGTCGCTTCCGCCCATTATTCACCGCCATCGTCAGCTTCTCTATGTCCATCCCCAACTGTGGCCCCGCAAGCGCCAATCGTTCTCCCTCACCCTCTAACTCCCTAAGCGCTCTTGTCGCCTCCTCCAATTTCCTCCCCGCTGCTTCGCTCTCCTGTTCATACTGCCTCAACACTTCCGGCCTCACTGCATCTGATGCCAACTTGGAGCTCATCCCCCCACGTGCAACGTGGTTCCCACCGCCAGACATCGTCCCAGACGAATCGATCAATTGGCCTGCGAGCGTGACGACACGCCACCGCTTTGAAGTATCAAATGCGATGCGGTTTGCCTGCTCGAGGTCGTCCGCGACGAGCGTGTTCCCTACGGCTTTATAAAACGCAGGGAGGAATTTCGGGTCTTTGGGCTTGATGAGGTCGTACAAACGTGGGACGTTTTCGGGCGTCTGAATCCGTTCGTTGATGCGGTCGGTAGAAAGCTTCTCGAGGACCATGAAGGAGGCACGGCCGACGTTTTGCGAGCGGAGAAAGTTGATACAGGCTTGTCCTTGGGCAACGGTGTCAACGACCATGTTGTGGAGTGCACCGCAAGCAGTGGAAATGGCGACGTCATATTTGTCGGGGATCGTTCCGAGACTGCCTAGGCGACCCTATAGGAAGAATATGGGATTTGTATCCGGAAGGGCAGATGAGGAGCACGCACGTGAAAACCATCGATGCGCCCAGTTTGCTGAAGCCGAGTGAGGTGGTCGAGTACTCTGTTTTGCGACGTGCTGGCAGCTTGAGATGCTTTCGCCTCCTCTGTACGCTGTCGAAGAGATGATGCCTTGCCACGCAACTCCTGTACACGAGCCTGGGCATCCTACAAACGCCAGCACCGCTGAGTGACGAGCGACCTTCGCATTCGAGCATCACAAAAAATGCTTACATGGAAATTCTTCGTGTGAGCCTGCAATTCCTTCTGCAAGGTCGCTTTCTTCGCGTTCAAACCATTTAATTCATTGAGCTATGGCAGCAAATTGCCGAGTCAAACGTGAGCTGAATCCACAAGCGTAACATGCATCTGACCTTGGTTTGTTGAGCTCCCTGCTGCTGCTCGAGGTCGTCTTGGGCACTCTTGACCGCGTCCTTAAGGCCGGCAGCCTTCCCCGCCAATGCGTCCTTCTCGCTCGTCGCTACACCGATCCCTGCCTTCTTTGCATTGATCTTGGTAGTCCACGGTTGGAGCTCCTTCTGCTTGGCTTCGATCTGATCGTAGAACACCTGCGTCTTGTCTGTTACAAATCTAGAGTGTTGGTCAGGTTACGGGGACAATAGCACGTATAACGCACCTTTCAAACTATCTCGAATGCTTTCAAGAGCGTCCTCTTCCTTTTTTAGGTTTACCTCGTGCTCCTCGATCTCTGCGCGTTTCCGGTCGATCTTGGCAGTGCTGTCTTCGATCGTGCGTTCAGCCGCAGCTTTAGCTTGTTCGTCCTGTGGGGAGAATTGGACGGCGTCTGAGAGGATTATACACGAAAACAGAGATAAAAGAGCGTACTTCCTGAAGGGTCTTCTTCAGCTTCTTCGCCTTGGTATTGGCATGCTTACGCCGTTCTTCAAGCCCGACGGCTTGCTTCTCATGCGCAGTTTGGTCTTTGACGGCCCCCTCGGCTGCAGCTTTCACTTCCTAGTCGGGCGAGAAATACAAGACGGGTGATTATGACATAGGATCTGAAACAGATTGCAAGCGACGAACCTCGTATGCCTTCTCACGTTCCTCAAAGTGCTTCTCCAACATTTCTAAATGGGTGATATCGTCCTTATTCCTCTCCGTCTCAGCATCTAACTCTTTCTGGTATTTCGTCTATACGTGAACGTCAGCGCGATGCAGGTAACGCTGGACAAACATGAAAACCACTCACGATCTGCGCATTAAACCTGCTTTCGTTCTCCAGGCACTTCCAGAGGTACCACTGCCAAAGCCTACTTTTCGCTCTCACGTGGTCGTTGAACAACCTTAGAAAATCTAATGCTTCTTTCCTCTCGGCCTCCAGTGCGTTCTTTTCCCGCTCGACGATGCGGAGCCGGTTCAGCTTCTCGCTGCGCTGGTCAGTGAGTGCCTCCATCTGTGCAAGTGCTTCCTCAATAGGAGTTTTGTACGAGGAGGTACCAATGATGTCTTCGAGGTACTCGAGTAACCCATCTTCATGCTCGTTCTGAGCTTTAGGCTTCATCTGTGCAATCGACTCGACTTCGCCCTGGCAGATAGATATGCGAGGTCAGTCGCGAACAGGTGAGACAGCAAAAAAAAAAACCCCGTAAGCGGAACTACCTGCAGGATGAGGAACCGTTTATGGTCTAGGTCAATCCCTCGCCCTTTGAGGAGCTTCTGCACCTCCGTGAAGTTGCTGGCGCGCCCGTTGATCGTATATTTGCTCGAGTTATTCTTAGATGCTATCCGCGCTACAACTAGTTGGGAATTTGGTACCGCCTTGTATGCATCGGGACCAGGCTAATTGGCGCATGAGCAAATATAGAATGAAATTTGAAGAATTCCATACCAAGTCAATGATTTCTCGGAAGTGCACTTCGACGCTGCACTCCTCGAGATCAGGGTAACGAGCTGAGTTATGGATCAACTCTGAGAGTTTACCCTGACGCATTTTTGATGCACGATATCCAAATACAAACAACAACGCATCGATCGTGTTCGATTTGCCTGAGCCGTTGGGACCAACTATTGACGAGAAAGACTGACCACGGAGATGATCAGCATGAAGTCCTAGATCCGAATGCCCTAACACACACCTTGTGGAAAGGGCCGATCTCTTGTCTTCCCGCGTAGCTCTTGAAGTTGACCAATGCCATTTTGTGAATGACCAATCGAGCCTTCGGCCCCATGATCTCTTCTACTGTTGATTGGGTTTGCGGTCTGACTCTAGGTTCTAAGAGTGATTGCTCTTCTTCCTCTTCCTCCGCTGGTGGCGCATGTCTCGGAGTCCGGGACGCCTGACTTGGTGAGCTGTTCCTGTTGGCATCTGGTCGTTTTGCACGGCGCGGAGAAGCTTTGTACTCTTGATCAAATCCATCTAAATTATCCTCTTCTTCGCCTGTAGTAGCTTGTTGTTCAGGTGTGGGATCTTTACGGGGTGTGACAACGGCTGACTTGCGGGGCCGTGGTAAAGGAACAGTATCCTCCTTCTCTGGTTCATTCTTGGAGGACTTGGAAGATGATTTACGAGTGGGCTGCGACCGCCTGGGTGCAGATTTACTAGAGGATGTTTTCCGACCTCTACCTCTCTGAACTGGGAGGGCATCTTCGTCGTCAGAAATTGGGATCGCGTCTTCGTTATTCTCCTGCTCTTCTTGTTCTCCTTGTTCTCTCTCTTCCTCGACGTCGCTCTCGACCGTGAGGGGCTTGCGAGATGAGCGAGTGGCTTTTGTCGTTTTCGAGGATGGGGGCTTGGCAGAGGAGCGCCGAGTCTTGGGTACAGGGGGGTCTATCTCTTCTTCGTCTCCGACCACCCGACGGGACCTACCCCTCCTTGAAGGTTGCCTTATCGGCTCCTCTTCTTGGTGTTCGTCGTCGTCGTCGAGAGACTTGCGTAATTTCTTCCTAGCAGGGGGCGCCTCGGGCCCACGTTCGTCCACATTGTCATCCCGTCCCTGTTCTTCATCCTCTCCCTCCGCATCCACATCCTCTCCCTCCTCTATCTCAGGGACCTCCGTCAGTTTTCCTGCGCCTCTTGTCCTCGTAGAAGCCCTGCTTCCTCTCGTTCGCTCTGGGCCAACACTCGTGCGTCCCCTTGATGCCGCCGCGGTGGAAGCAGGCTTGGCACGTGTACGCGAGGATGATGATGCAGGCTTGGATCTTGACGTCGACCGAATCACGTTTTCTGTCTCGGTGTCCGTCTCGGCCGCTACGACCGGCTGACCGCGCTTCCGCTTGCCGATGGCAGCATCGGAGGGTGTTGAACTCGAACCTGCTGATGTAGGTTGCGCGTTCGAGGTGCGTGTGCGAGAGGGTCGTCGTGGAGGCATCACGGGAGCGAGGAAAACGTCGTTACCGTCGTTGTTGAGAGAGCTGTGGGAGACGACCCTGATGTTAATTGACAGTAGCAAAGTACGCGAACTGTCACAGATCACGGGAGGCAAGCACGTGATCTGTCACACGGTGGCTGTCACGAAGAGATCAGTCGAAAGTTCTTTTCTTTCTGACCGAAGTGATGAGCTTGCAGGTCTTCCTTCAAAAACAATTCCACCTAAAGCGCTTGTAAACAATGTCGAGTGACTCTCGCAGTCTCGCAGTTTGAAAAGATGAGGTAGGTATCCAAGTGCAAGACCACTCAGGTGGAAGAATTGCCTATCCCCTCCTCAGGACTTTCAACGTCTCGATGCCGATCGCATACAGCGAGGGGAACATGGCACCCGCAGACTACCCGATGTTATCGCACCGCATCCTCAGGATTCAATATTCTTTACGTGGGTGGGGTGGTGTGCGGACCGTTCCCTTGCATTGCATTCTTCACCCTCGTCTTTGAAGCAAGAGTTACTGCACCTGGCGGTGGTGACCGCGGTTACACTATCCAAAAGCTCGACGTTCTGTCAAGTTACTTCTAGTACAGATGCAAGTGCGTCATTCAGGCCGTCATTGCACGCTCCAGCTCCTTGACGCAAACCTCTCGCGGATAGTGACGGTGACGGGTCGACTGCTCCGCCATAAAAATCGTGCACTTGGACGACAATGGTTTTCCTTTGCATGTTCGTAAAAGTCTTCTCCGGTGTCATTGGCGATCACTTTGGGGCAGCCCAGCCTGAACTTGGAAACGCGAGATATTTTGCCGATGATAGAATGCAAGGAGGATCATGGGGCGAGTCCTACAACCGTTTGTCTCGTACATTCTCTTTAGCATCTTGTGAAATGTAGTGCTAAAGCTCCTCAGAAGTCTACAAGGACTGTTCCACACATTAATCCGTTTATGATGCGGAGGATAGTGAGCTTCAACGAAAAAGTACGCAGCGATTACCCCCCTATATATTTCCACTCTTGTGAGATCCCTTTTTTATTACCAATATCAGGTTTCCATATCCGCTGAGATTGTAGAGTCGCTATCATAGATGTCCTGAAGGATATCGCGTCAACTTAGAGAATTTCCGTGTCCAGAACCTGCAGCGTTGTTACGTCGACCGCATACCTGTTGTCAATCACGGCAAGCCATATGTACATCCTTATCTTACACTGGCAAGCCCACCCACAGAATCATATTCGTGCTCCGACACCCGCATCATGTCCAAGCTCTGATCACGACACCGATATCTGCGCCTTCATTCTCTCCTCCTCGCGTTTTGCCGCCCGCTCCTTTGCCTGCTCCTGTCTGATCGCTGCCTTCACCTTTCTCTGTCGCTTCCGCCGGCCATTTCCGCGCTTGGGTCCATCGATGACGACAGGTTCCGCCATGCGTTGCTTTCGTTTCGCCGACTGTTCTGCACGTTGTTTTTCGCGTTTTTTGTCCCGCTTGCGAAGTGTCGTGAATGACGCCTTGAGGAGGCTACCATAAGCGGTGTGGAATTTTTGAAGATTGGAGGGGGAAACCTGGCGTGGTGATGTCGTGTGATCGTGATCGCGATTGTGAGGCGTGCACGGAAAGAGGGCGAAGGGCGAAAAACGGGGGATGGAGATGGGGATCAGGATGAGCTAATGCGGGATGAGAAGGAGGAACTTACGTGCGTTGAGAGGTTGGCTTTTTGGCCATCCGTGACACGGATCAAACATGGGTACTCTTTCTCGCTATCCGGGTCTGGATCGTCCATCGTGGCGTCTTCACCATCATGAGTCACTACGTACACAATGATGAGCCTTTGGAAAGGGAGAACGAACGAAAAAATAACTCCACGCACATCGTTTGTGGGTCAACCATATCGTCCCCTTGTCTTTTGTAGAGTCAAACAACGCAGTCAGTTGTTTGAGAAACTAGAACAACGTCGTGTCAACATCGCATCTTACGGACGCTATAGTGTGTGTTCGCTCACAGTAGCGTTATCGACGAGCTGCATGGACTCGGTGCAGCTCCAAGCCCAGTGGCAGTGGCAGTGTTGACATACCTCGTCAGCAACTTTCATCTCGCTGACGTAATGCACTCATTGCTCAGGATCACGCTTTTGCTCACGACGTTCGTCGTGTCGTAGGAAAAAATGGTTTTATTCCACCAGTCGCATCGACAGCGACAACGACCGACATGGACCCATTTCCACCACCTACAGGCGGGGCATCTCTCCTGCTCTCGTTCAGGATGCACACCAAGTCTGTTCTCATCGTCGGTGGCAATGCGCTAGCAGCAACCAGAGCCTATGCCTCCCTCGAAGCAGACGCTATCGTTAAAGTTTTTGTGAACGGCGGTCTTGGTGCCGTCTGCGAGGAACTCAGGTGGAGAGCAGAGCACGACCAGCTCGAGGTGATCGACTGGGACCATCTCCCCGCTCCCGAGTCCCCCGCAACCGCTCTGGATATCGACACTTCACAAACGAGCCGGGACATGGCAGCCTTGGATCACTACCTTGCGAATACCCCCGTATCTCTGGTATGTGTCACCGACACCACCTCCACCTCCCCTTTCGTCTCGATCGCACGCCCCCGCGCAACCCATATCGCGAGGTTATGCCGCGCTCACCGTATTCCCATCAACGTCGCTGACATGTCAGAACTCTGCGATTTTTCCTTTACAGCAACACATCGCTTCGTAGATCCCGTTTCGTCGTCCAAGAGTCCCCTACAAATCGGCGTAACCACGAACGGAGAAGGATGTAGGCTCGCGGGGCGAGTACGCAGGGAGATTGTAGCTGGGTTATCCAAGGACGTCGGAGCTGCCGTGACTAAAGTCGGACAGCTCAGAAAGATGACAAGGAAATCAGTCAAGGAGAACGAAGCCCCAGCAGGGGCTGATGAAGGCGAGGACACTATAGTGACGACTCCAAACCGTCCGGTCCCTATTAGAGCACCTAGTGGTGCCACCTCGGAGGAGAGCGGTGTCGAGGCTGCCAGACGACAGATGAGATGGGTCGTGCAAGTCAGCGAGTACTGGCCCATCTCACGGATTGCGGCAATGACGGAACGCGAGATGAAAGAAGTTCTGGATGGAGAGGTCGCCCATGAAGGAACCATCCCTGGTCTCTCGACAGACGAGAAGAAGTCGCAGCATGGACTTGATGTTGACCGTCTCCTTCCCAAACAGACGAAAGGCCGGATCCTACTCGCTGGATCAGGTCCAGGCCACCCGTCTCTTCTCACACTCGCGACGCACAAGGCACTGACGAAACACGCTGACATTGTACTCTCCGATAAACTTGTTCCAGCACCCGTCCTCGAGCTCATTCCGTCGCATGTCGAGGTGCGTATTGCTCGGAAGTTCCCTGGGAACGCGGACGGTGCACAGGCGGAAATGATGGAAGCAGCCGTAGAGGCTGCTAACCGCGGCCTGACCGTTGTCAGGGTATGTTGTTCCCACTGGGACATTCCTTTGGCCTCGTGTGCTAACATACCCGTTTCTCAATTGCAACCCGCTCTCTATCGACATACTATATACATACGATCTAGCTCAAGCAAGGCGATCCCATAGTGTATGCCCGCGCTGGCGAGGAGCTTGCCTACTTCCGTGCACACGGCTTCGCCCCACTCGTCCTTCCAGGGCTCTCCTCCGCGCTCACTGCACCCACATGCGCCGGGATCCCAGTAACGCACCGTGGGGTTGCCGAGTCCTTCGTCGTCTGCACGGGAGTCGGGCGCCAAGGCAAGGTGGTGTCTCTCCCAGGATACAACCGTGCACGCACCGTGCTCGTCCTCATGGGCGTTGCGCGACTCAGCGAGGTCGTACACGCACTAGTGGTGACCGAACATGGGGGACGACGGGATGGCCCTGCTTACCCGGGGTATATTCCGATCGCGATCATCGAGCGCGGCTCGATGCCAGATCAAAGGGTACTCGTGTCGACGCTGGAAGACGTGGAGAGTGCGCTGGGAAATATAGGGGAGCAGCGACCGCCGGGGATGATCGTGATCGGATGGGCTGTGTTGGCGTTTGGGCGGAGGGACGGGGAGGGCGGGGATGCTGGGGAGGGAGTACTCGAGGACGTTGGGGTGAGTACGGAAGAACAAGAGCGGTGCGACCGACAGCGTATCGCCAAGTGGCTTGGCGGTCGGAAATGGGATGTTTGGGAAGGATTGGGCGCGGGATGGGCAGACCTTTGAGTGCACGGTCAATCGGTCGTGCCAGTGACCATCAGCGGCAGCGGGTGGCTCAGTTGCTGTACTGACCAACACGGGATCCAATGTAAACGTTCCGTTTCATATACTTTCTCCGAATCTGCGACGATGTACCATCTCTATTCAGACGAGTGCGTTGCCGATGACATACTATTATAGATGTGTTATGTGTACCCCTTAGATATACACCCATCCGAAAGTGAGCCTTCAATCTACGGCAGAAAGCTCGCGATGTTCAACTTGTGTAGTCTTGCCCCAACCTGCTCATGATGCATGATAATCAAGCAACGTATAAACTTTCCGACAAATTCGCTGCAAGCATGGCGCAAGAGAAATCCACGAAATTCCATGTGTCCGGGAAGGCGGCCCGGAACTCTCAGGCTAGTATGCAGGAGCACTGGGCAGTCCAGCTTTGGTTGAGCATCACACCAATTAAAGTCAGACTGCACCCAGCTAGTATGAATCTTAGGCTGCCTAACCGTACCCCACCACGGCCATTATCGCCTCAGCCCCATTTCCTATCGGAGGAGTCGTCCTTCAATCCCGATGCCGCTGTATCGGAGGACATCGATAACCTCTTATCAAGGTCGTCACTGCACAAACTGCACCTCGAATGTTACGACGAATGTGTCTACAATGATTTACCCCAATATCTTGTCCGTATTCGTGATATGAGACTCTACAGCCGAGGAGAGCTCTGGAAGATTTTTCGGCCCCGCGTAGACACCATAGCCATTGACCTGGAGGAGGCGAGGCATACAATGGAGCGCGCTGGTGAAGTACAGCTGAGGAAAAGTTGCAAGGTCATTTGATGTTTGCATTCACCCCCTCGCAATCCTGACGGAGATTGTCAGTAGGACAACATCAAGCGACTCCTCAAATATGCGATATTCTCGCATCGCTGGGGTGAAGAGGAACCAGAGTTCAGGGACATGTCGAGCAAAGTTCACGGCCCACGACCTACTCCGATGGGCTTGGGATATGAGAAACTCCAGCGTTTCTGCGAAAAGGCGAAGGAGTACGGCTGCAAGTACGTGTGGTCAGATACGTGCTGCATCAATAAGGAGAGCAGCTCCGAATTGGAGGAGGCGATCCGGTCAATGTATCGGTGGTATAGGGATGCATTCGTGTGCATCGTGTATCTGGCCGAGTCTTCCTCTGTCAAGGACTTCCCTCAGGAACCCTGGTTTACGAGGGGATGGACGTTACAGGAACTACTAGCGCCAGAAAGACTCCGAATATACGGCAAGAACTGGCAGCCGGTCTGTCCGAAGGCGGAGGGCGTGCGAGGAGACCATGACTTTCCCTTCCCCAACGACAAACTCAGCGACTTCATGCTTCGTTCTATTAGTAAAGTCACCCACATTTTCCCCAGGAACATTCAAGACTTCAATTTGAGGTCACCGCATCTCATGGTAGCGACGAAGATGAGGTGGGCATCAAAGCGAAAAACCACTCGTATCGAAGATATTGCTTACTCCCTTCTGGGAATCTTCGATATTATGATGCCAATTGCATATGGCGAAGGAGAAAGGGCTTTCCAGAGACTTCTCGACGCCATCGCACAGCGCTCTGGTGATCCAAGCTTCTTTGCTTGGGCTGGGCCATGTTCCCGGCATTCAATGGCTTTACCTTCCTCACCAGCGTCCTACCAAACAATCGTTTCCAGGCCTTACGGCCACCATGATTACGCCATCCAAAAGGGTGGTATCCAGCTCAAGCTACTTGTCATACAAGTGCGATTTTTCCGTTCGGATCATCACTACGTGCTGCAGCCAAAGGATCCTAGCCTGAACTTGAAGGTCATCGGTCAATTCATACGTAACTCCCAAGCCGAACTCGATTCGAAACATGTCTATGCGGTCGGTGTGGTAGATTTTCAATTCGATGGATCGTTCGGCGCCGGGGGTCCCGACATGGGTTGTCTTTTACCGGAGAAGCATCACTTCTGCATCTTCATGCAGGTTGCTCGGGGGCGGGTGGGGTCTGGCATGGACATGGCTTGCAGGAGGATCGACACGAAAGGTGTCTTGCCGTTGATCGAATGCGAAGCCAAGTATCGGGCAGCGCTCAAGACTGTTCTTCTCGAGCATACTCGTTCCCTATTCATCTGATTTGACGTGACCCAAAGTTATATTTGGAGGCTGTAAATGCATAGAGTTGAACCGTGGACACTGTAGTATGGGATTTGATTGTACTTTATACACTTCTGCTGATTGGGATGTGACGGGACACCCATTCGACGGCTTGGCACAATAACTGACCTTGCTTGCCTCTTCCACCTTCTACTGGCGTCATTCCAGTTGGGACTTTGCCATCCGTAGCTGGGGCGAGCACCACCAGATCGCGCAGGCAAGGGAGGTCGCAGTATGGACTAGCGTACGTTGTCACTGTCGAACGTCAATTCTTGTAGATTCAGAGTAACCAGCAAGGTACTCGCACTTACCTGAGAGCTGCCGGACTTGTGGTCAATCCTGCCACAATTATCAGCGACATGCAAAACAGATGCACAATACAGTTTTACGCGTCAGAATGAGCATCACTGGTGTCGTATTGTGTTTAAGCCAAAGGCAAATATTGCTCCCCAGGTGGCTGTGACACAAGTCGTAAATAATCCAGAGGCTAGAGCAAAGCATGACCTAACTTGAAATCACTCAATGGCGTAGCATGGAGACTGTTGATACTTAGCTCCTCAAGCCACCGCCGAATCCGATGGTCGCCCTTTCCCACTGATCAGAGCAAGTTACGTCGTGTCATGAACTGCGTGTGTTTTATCTGAACCTAGGGTGATCATGAAGTACTAAAAAAATCGTCAGCATGTGAGCACGGATCGAAAATTCACAAAGCCTATGTAGTAAGGAACACGAGTGTGAGTGCAAGGCCATTCATCGCGCTGGGGCAATGAAAGACCTTGAATTCACATTTGCGCGCTGCGGAATGCGTTCAACGGGGAGCTCGTTAACCTCGTTCATGAAATGGGAAAGCGTGGAAGTTGGAGGTATCGACATTACAAGCAAATTTTCAAAGTAAATACTCACTATTAGTCTTCAGACCCGAACTCACATGTTTCAATATCCGCTGCCCAGAAGGTAGGATGGAACTCTGGGAAATAAGTTGCGGAGTTCTTAATGGGAGTGGTGAGGACAAGAGGTGGTGTCCGTTGTAAAGGTTTGGAGCGAACAATACTTACGTCTGACTCTAAGCACTGCCAGTGTTGAGCTTGACAGTTTTTGGTCAACCGTTTCGGACTCAGCACCTTCTTCATCGATTCACCTTCAGTGGTAGACTCGGACTAGATATGATCATCAAGAAGTTATAGATGATGTAGAGAAAATTCAAACCGAACACCAAGGTTCCTAGCGGCGGGGGCTTGCTCTCGAATTCCGACCATTCCAAATCCTATAAACCCAGTTGGTCTGCAGGTGTCTCTCCAGGGTACGATCCTAGAATTGCTAACATATCAATGGCATATGCTGCTCTTCGTTCATACCGACTCTCTGCTTGCTTGATCTATCGCCTCATTCCCTTTCACTACAGGGCCGGGGCGCCCCACTGTGCCGTTACACAACGCGTTCGTGAGTTCGCCATTCCTTATCGATGTGTACACAGCAGAATGACCGCCGACAGACCAGCCCAGCGTATTATATTACTTGCTCCCTGATCATAGGCTACGCTTGAATGACCCCACGCTCCGTGACACGCCCGATTAGCAATACTCTGGTTATCTCGACGTCACCGATGGCAGACGTATGTTCTTCTGGTACCCACGGCAGGTTCATTTCTACTCTAACCTATCTAACGACCATCCCCAGGTTCTTCAAATCCCGTTCTTCCCCATCCACTGACCTTCCTGTCTCGTGGCGAGACTTTCAACGGAGAGCGTCGCACAGACAAGCTCGAGTATTTTCCCGTCCACTCCACGTCACCTAGCTACCCCCTTTCGGGTCTGATTCCGGAGCAGCCAAGTCCGTGGATATCATATTTTGTATACAAGAAAGAATATCGCAGATGAAATAGGCTGGGCTTAGAACCAATCGTCATGTGTTAACTCCCAAGAGCAGTAAAACCGCCTCCGTGACCATTTGACGATCCGGAGAGTGAGAGGGAGCGGACGGGGGTAAATGGCACACATTGACGACGAGAAAATCTGATTATTGATCTTCGTCAGAACATTATTTCCAAAGGTCCTAGGCCATCGTGGCTCGAGCTCAATATCACCTCCTTATGGCTCTCGGGTCACTACAGTCAACCCATCTATCATGGCGCAGGCAAAAGGACCTTATGACAAGGTGGAGTCTGCTTACATGCCTTCGCCTTGCACCGAATGTACGTCGTCTCTGTAATAGCATGCTATATGTTGTGTGGCATTCCCTTTTCTGATCTCGTGTCTTAGATCCCTACTGTTAAAGCAAGAACTATTCCGAGATGTGAGTTCGTACTTGGTGAATATCTTCGTTCATCAAGATCTTCACTATCCTGGTGAATTCTAGCAACTTTTTGGTTGTCCGGTTGGGGAAGTTATGTCAGGCGAATATGCCAAATTGCACACCGGGGTTGCAGGCCAACCTAGTTCCCCAGGAGCCCACTGGAACGTACATAGACCATTGACACTGGACCGAACTTCACCTTTCTCGCCCTTGCCTCTGCAATCTCCACTTCCATGGTCTTGCCGCTGGCGGGGTTGGTGGACAGCTTAATGTCATCAGCCGTAGAACTTTTCTTTCCACAATCGTGAGTTGTCAATTCAAATAATATCACTTTCGTGCTCCCTGATCGCATTCTCGATATTGCCTATTTTTTCGCATATAAATTTACCGGCTTACCCGTCGATGTTACAACTTATTCCTTGACGCCCATGACCAACATTATGTCCCGGGGAACTGGTTTGTTCCGTGCCCGAAGGGGCAAAATTCGTTAACATTCCAAGGACAAGGAATGGAAAAATGTGGTGCACTTTTAATCACCTACGCTCTTGGACTCACGCATCCACTTATGCCCATCATTGTCAATTTTTCTGTCTCCGTTCTTATCGTGGTCTAGGGAGCACCACCTGATTAGCCTTGCCCTCCAACGCCTTCAGCACTGTCGTCGCCTCCACAAAATCCTCGTTGATTTTTCACTTTGCTATTCCCATCGTCTCAACACCTCCAGTCTTATTCGTCAACCAACAGCCTACAGTGTGTTCTCGCAGGTATGGTGTGTTCCTGCTACCAGACATCATCCACACCATGCAATGACCAACAGCCTGTGAGTGCCTTCCTGATGGCAGTGTGAAAGACGGGTGAGAACTTGAAATCTTTAGGCTTCACGAGAGCTTAACAATGATGGGACTTTTTTCAGCCTGCAATTGCACTGAGGTATGAACCTGTATATCATAGCACTCAAAGGCATAAAATATAAATATACAGTATACTTTCCTGTGTTCATACATATCACATAGAGGTAAAAGTGAAATATATCAAGATACATGGTAGGAAGTAGTAGTACATGAATTGAGAAATCAATTTCAACAGGAAACCCAAGACTCCCCATACAAAGAAGTATCAGTGTCAACTTGGTAACTTTTGTCTGAAGATATCACTAAAGAGTGGGTAGGAAGGAAGAAGATATGACTATTCCAGGGAGCAATCCAGCCAAAACAAGCACCATTAGAAGACTGAATCCAGCCATTTGTAATAACTCTGTCTTAAAACTTGTATTTATTCTTGTAGTATTGTATTCATTCAGATATTCATTTCATTATCTTATCTTATCTGATTAGATAGTAGATCATATCTAACCCAGATACTTCTGTATCTATCAGATATTCCTGTAGCTTAGGTTATTTATTGCCCAGATCTATGATTGTATCAAGATCTATAGATATTCAGATCTATATCTAGATTTGCCCTTCAACCATAAAACAACTCTGTCTTGTATTCATACTTTATTCGCATAGTCTCATATTCATTTGCTACTCACATTCATTATCTTATCTTATCATTGCTCCTTATCTTATCACAGTCATTACTTATCTAATCCAGATATTGCTATTATCTATCAGATATCACTGCATCTTAGGTTATCTATTAGATCTTAGATCACATTAAGATCTACAGATATTTAT
>JBBPUO010000394.1:0-10388 GCA_038094755.1 Caloboletus firmus | reverse complement strand
GACCAGACGGGAGTCAACGAGCCAGGGCCGTAGCCAGCTCTCTCCAGGCTGGTGGAAAACGCCGCCCTCCCGACGTTCCTCATCTGTGACCAGCGGTCGTCGACAGCTTGGACAAGAATCATGCTGCCAGCAGAGATGAAAGTCAAGTTTGAAGAAAAAGATAAAGGCGACCAACCCCTTCTGTGATCCACTTCGTTATGCTGAGGATGCATAAGCACGTTTCGCAGGGAAGAAGACGAGACGACACGCAACTCTTTGCGACAGAATACATGACCACACGTGTTCTGCAGCTTTGTGACACCCAGTTCGTCGATGGGATGAGCAGGGGAGTCCATCGCGTGTGCGACTTCTTCCTCTGCTAGCGTAGCAAGAAAGGTGTTGAAACATATTGGACAAACGTCATCTGTGAGGAACGCATCCATGTTTCAGGGTATGTGTGAAACGCAATGTTAGCGCTAACATGAGCTTACCTTGATGACCGGAAGCAACTAGATCAGCTTCGGTCAACTTGGGGAACTCGCTGAAGAGCTTCTGCATCTGCCTGGGCGATGTGAGTGTGGTCCAGTAGAACTGCAGGGATTACTGACCGTTGCGAAAGTCGTCTGTTAAACAATCTGAACTGCGAAACGACTTCATCAATCTCCTGGGCAGAGGCAACCGTGTCAAGGTTTAGCTCAAAATGGTCGTCAGCCATGTTCACAAGGAAAGCAAAGGAAAGTGGAGTCAAGGTGAACTGGCAGACACACGTGTAAAGAGGAACGCGTGGGAACAAGCATAGGCATTACAGCAAACTGACGATCTAGAACTACAGACAGTCAAGAGATTCAGCGAGACAGCTAACACAATTTAATGCTACGACGGATATGCGCGAGTATTATCACGCTCTTACAGAACATTGTCCACTCATCGGCCATCACTGACCATTTCGTCATTCAAACGGATTGGCATCTTCATGCGCAGGTACTACGGGTGGCTTGGAGTCCGATAGTTCTGCATCGCTTTCGCTTTGTTGTTCATCCGATGCCAGGGTTTCTCTCTCTTTGTTTGAGAACAGATTACCCGCTGGCTTTACGCCCCTGGTGGAGTGATTATCAGCCATATACAATAGATCGGGTGATTACAACACACTTTGTGAAACGCTTTTGTCTGGCAGCGTTAAGTTTCTGAGTGGCTGGGGTCACCATGTTGTCGGTTGGCGAGACAAGTTTTGGGTTACTGGTGATAGTCTGCGCGTTAATACACGTCCGCCCGGTGATCCATTGACATACTTGGACTTTGCCATCTTCTTAGCCAGGAGGGCTTTTATGCCCATCCCTGGTGCATTTACTGTCCCATTCGTTGCATTCCCAAGAGGTGCCTGCGGAACGACGATATGTGCCGCTTGCAACGGATTATGCATTGGCTGGATAGGAGCGGAAACGGGAGAATCATTTGGGGTGGAAGTGGAAGACATGGTAGTGCGTTCGAAATGGAAGAGTGGTAGTTAACGGGCTCCGAAACGTAAACAGTTGGACGTTTGGTTGAACGAGTGTAATGTTTGGCGCGTTCGAAAAGAAAAGTCAACTTGGAACGCGTGAGATATCACGTGAGTACCTCTGCATCATGTGACCCGTCAGTAACAGGGTGATGATGAAAATAATAGACGGCAGCACTGGCACCCCCGTAGCCAGGGCGAGGTACATACGTCTCCTTCGTGCCTATGGATCCCCTTACAACAATTCTGATGAGTCTCACCGCGCTCAAGTATTGATAATAGGCTCGCCTGTACATCCGACCCCTGATTCGATTCGAAAACCCACAGTGAAATGTGCTTCGTAGGCTTAAATTCTCCCTATAGCTTATTCTTCCAGGGTTTCGTGAACTCCTCAAACCCCATTGGTCACGTCTTCTTGCACTGAATTCTCTGATCAATGGGTTCTGGCGCTCATATTGCGACGGTTTCAGGATTTGATGGGACTATGGCCTCATTAACCAAGTTTGACCGTGCCATTATTCGACGCCCAAAAGCCGACATCCACCGCTCTCCCCCCCTCATGGACGAGTATTGCTCATTTGGATGGTATCGCCCTACCCTTGTAGGCGACCTTGAACGATTTCCCACACTTGGCTCAAGTCAGATACTCAACTTGGATAGATACCCTATTCTGGCTTGGCCGCTGGAGGCGCACAACCTTATAATCAGGAGTGGTGACCCTGGCTGTATGGATTTGGACGAAGCTGTGAGTTTGTGTCAATTGGGAGCACTTGTATTCGCCTAACTTACCGCGCGAAGGGGTAGCCAATTGATGGCCATGCCAGCGCCACGTGTTGGTTTTCTCAGAACAGTCAGCCGTTAGTTCCACCTTGAGAACGTGCGATTTCCCCTTTAGCAGAATTTACGAGTAAATGTGGTAAAATCATACCCGCGGGTTTCGCAGGTGTGCATCACCGCGAACAGGGTCGAGTGGGCCTTAGCTCCAGGCCATCCGACTTGTGCAGGACACCGCCGCATCTGCACCCTAGCTATGCCATTTATCCTTATCTTGCGTGCCTAGGTATGTGTGGACTCGGGGTAGCTGCCAGGTCTCGCCACGCTGTGCGGATTGGGTGGCGGGTTGCATACAATTTTCTAAGTGGACTTACTCCATACGCTATGCAGTTCACACGTATCGTGTATCCTGTAGAGATCAGACGCATCACAAGACATCTCGGATGACAGCACCAACGTTATAGAAGCAGCCGTATTACTCTTCGGTGGGGGGGCGAGACCATTAATGGCGGGGAAGTTCTTGAAAAATGTCGTCTGCATTACTCCAGTTTTGTGGTCAGAGCCCACGGTGGACAATCCAGACTGGCACCGTTGAGACCCCGCATACTTGAGAATGGAGTTATCCTTGTGTATATAACAACATCGTCGTTCCAACTTGGCACCCGTTGTTCGCCCTACCCTTGTCACCAACAGAAACTTGCTTGTGTTTGTGTGCAACGCTGGCATCTGCTGTCGTGTCTGCTACCGAAACGGCTCGGTAAACGCGAGCGTCGCCACAGGTTGCATTTTTCGGTCGGACTCGGTCACTGCCATCTCGCTGTACTGTCTTTCTCTTCTTCTTTTCATTTAATCCTTTCTCCTTTATTTCCTTTCTTCTTCCCTTTCCGATATGGCCGCCAACACAATGAGGAAGAGGAAAATTGCTGTTCTCGGCTCCCGCTCAGTCGGTAGGCATATTCCGCGCACGTTCGTTCTGGCCTCACGCAACAGTGCATCAGGGAAATCCTCCCTTGTGATCCAGTTCATAGAAAACCACTTCGTAGAAGCCTACTATCCTACCATTGAGAGTACCTTTTCCAAAGGCGTCGTCTACCAGGGCGTCGAATATAATTGTGACATCATCGACACCGCTGGTCAGGTCGGTAACGTTCGTTGCATCGGCCTACCCTACGTCTAACCTTTTCGGCCATCAGGACGAATACTCCATTCTCAATTCCAAGCACGCCATCGGCATACATGGCTATGTTCTAGTGTACTCGGTCACATCCAGAAGGTCCTTTGAAATGGTCAAGATTGTCTATGACAAGATTCTCGATTTCTGCGGAAAGAATGACATACCATGCGTGATAGTGGGTGCAAAGACTGATTTACAGTCCAGGTATGTTTGTTGCATCTATTGTTGCATGGCGATATGCCTTGCTTCGTCAACTACATTGTCGAGACCGTTCACCCTTATAGTCCAAATAGCAGACAGGTTCAACCCGACGAAGGCGAAGAACTCGCCAAATCCAACAAGGCTGCATGGGTGGAAACTAGTGCAAAGAATAACGTCAACGTCGGTGCGTATACATCAACCGCTACTCACCCTTCTCACCTGAAAGTGATTTCTAGGCAAAGTATTCGAACTCTGTCTTGCTGAAATCGAGAAGCGCTCGCCACATAGCCAGGCTGACCAGCCTGAAGCAAGCAGATGTATCGTTATGTGACACTTCCTCGGTCACACCCATAGTTATGTCAAGACACGCTATTGAGTTACCCCTGCCCGCAATATCCTACCCTTTGAGAAAGGGGCTGTCCTCCTGCATCGCTGTGCGTCTGTTGACTTGCATTATCCGTATTTAGATCTATTCTTCTAGCACATGCCCTCTCCAAATCCGATTTAGACTGTCCCAATAATCTCCTTTTCTGTCTTTCAGTGCTTGTGCAGTACTGTCTGTAAATTTACGCTGGCTTTTACTTCCTGGGATTTTGACTGTTTAGGAACTATAGTGTCTTCCCTGGTGGTTAATAATGTTAGACTTTCGCTTCAATTTGGCATGTCATCCAAACACCATTAAATCAACAACTGCGACTGCAGTAGACTATCGTACAGTATCATTACGCGTCGCTTTCACGCCGTGCCATCGCCAAGGAACCTGACCTTCACGCTTCTGCCATTGAGCCCAGCAGCCCGAATGACCTGGGGGTCTCCCGGGACAAGATCAATGGCTTGATCGCCCCATTTGACATCCTCACCCTCAACGTCCAGAACAATGCCCTTTATAGGTTTCTTGGCGGAGAGATGCACAGATTCTCCGTCGTCACCTATTTGGACAACCAACCCCAGATCTTTGATGGCAGGGAACTTGATAAATTTAAAAGGCTCCGGCCTGCGTCATGATGCCATGAGCCAGATAGACCGAAACCCTGTGACCGACCTTAACGCACCAGTTCGAGTAACGTCCAAGAACGGTGCCACATTCGTCAAGAAGGCGAGCGGAAGCAATAATTACACGGGGAACCTGACTTAACTTGGTGCGGACGGGCTGACCAGGGAGCAGGCCAGAGAACAGCTCGGTACTCGAGTTTGCTTGCAATACGATGTCCTCCACAAATTGATGCGTCCAATCGGAATCTAGCTCAAACAACGTGACCTCCAGGCGAGCTTTTTTCTCTGTGAGGGTGCTGTTCGTCCCCCAAACTTGCAAGATGGTTTCGAGTTTGAAATTTGCCGCCGACAGTTCGTCGGAAAACGTCTGGTTTTCCTTGCGGGTCATGCCCACCGTGAAATGGCGCAATTCGCGTGCAATAGCGAAATATGCGGGCTTGGGCCGTAAGAAGTAATCGATGATTGCCCACGATGTGGTCGGCCAGCAATCGTTAATCTGATAGGGTCGGCGTATTGCAAGATACGCTCAGCGTGACTTCGAATTACTCACCTGCCACACTAAAGCACCTGCGGTGTTTTCTCTCCCTTTCCCACGCCAATTGCGTCTCCACAGGCGGTACGCTGATGCGAGAGTCTCGGCTTGCATGATTTGAGTGTAGTACACGTAGCTGTGCGAGAACCTCTGAGCGCTTGCTAAGAAGCGCGCTACAAGCGACACACCTATTCATGTCAAACGCGTGTTTGAAGTTTTCAATAAGATAGAGCTATTCATGGCCACTGAGTGAGGACAAAGTACACCTGAGTCACACCAATTGGGCTTACCTCTAGTCGCCGTTCGAACCCAACAGCCTTGTTATGGTTATTATTTACGCTATCAAGGGCACGTTAGACTCAGCACGATGATCATTGTTCCCGGCATACCGGGACTGAGGATATCGTTCTGCCTGGTCTCCAGCGAGCCAATGGTCAACGGTACGGATGTTTGGATATCCCTGCCTGTCAGGAAATGAAACGTCATCTAAGGCACCGGGTCAATAAAACGCCTACATTCCAAACTCTGAAACAAAGCGTCCGGAAAGCACGTCCCAATTGTGCCAGGGTTCCTGAGAACCATGCCAGACATTCCCTATCAATCAAGGCATTAGGTTCGCTGCGGAACGCCTCTAATATTACCCACACTGGTGTAAATCGCCGAGGGTCTTATCTGTAGTAACAACCCCGGGCGCGCTGTAAGGTGAACTTCTGCGGTAGTGGATATCACAGAACTTGCTAACAATGGAAGGCAAAGTGCGCTCATAGATAAACCGCCCCGGGAACTTTGTCTTCCGAAAGTCAGAAGTCTCGTCGGAATAATCGACGATGTTGAGTGTTTCCGCAAGTTGGTAATCCTCGTTGTTACCAGCTGTTATGATGCTGTGCTCAGTCCCACTTGGCTACGTAACATGTCAATAAGGAAAACTGACCAAAAATCACAACCGACGGGTGATGCCGGAGTCTTTTAACGTTTTGTTCTGCTTCAATTTCGACGAGCTTCAGAAAGGAGTCATAGGCTGGGTACTAAGATAGATCTGTGTCAATCGTTAAGCAGGATGACAATCTAAGCAAGCTCACCTGCCCACATCCAAACATGAAGTCTTGCCAGACGAGAACTGGTGGAACCCTAAGACGATAATTCCTCTAGAGTTGTGACAAAACTTACTGCCAAGTTCTGTCAAAAGTCCAGCTGCATCAGCCGCCATCGAGAATTTGCATAGTCCATGAACTCACCATCGCAGATGTCGTAAAAAATGTCTGCTTCGTAAGCACCGCCTCCCCAAACCCGAATCATATTCTGGTTCCCATCGACCAAGAGCTGCAACCAGGAGCGGTACCTCTCTGTCGTTACCCTACAAGCTAACCCGGATCAACGACACAACAAACCAACGAAAAATGACTGACGTTGTAAGAAATGAATCTGCAGGTATCCAGTTGGATCCACCACAGAAGATCCTGATATTGTTGACTTCGAACAGGAACGTTTTCCCTGGTTGATCGATGAGAGGCTCTTCAACTACGCGGACGCGCCGGAATGCGATTCGTTCCATCCTCGAATCGACAATATGGTCAGCCTGCAGTGCAAACGTGTCAATGATATCAGCTGCCAGTGAACCGATCAAAAACTCACAGCATCGGAAACAGTAACTACGATGCTATAAAGCGGTTGACGTCCGTAATGAACAGGGTACCAGAGTTGAAGCTCTCCACTGGGGAATTTGAACTCTGCACGAGCTTTCCCAGCCTCTACCTTGATACTCCTCTCTGTGTAAACTATGTCTCCGTGGGGATTCTTCAGGGTTATGGACGCCGAACTGGAAACGTTGTCCGACAGTAACAAGCCAACGAATATCTTCACGTCAAGTGCTTCCGAAACTACACTCCTGATGTTGACATCTGCGAGATAAACGTCATAGGTATGGAGTTTGATGGGTTTCCAAGGACCGACGGTCATCAAAACTGGACCCCAATCCCAGCCATAGCTAGGGATTATGTCAAAATTTCTCAAAGAGAAGGATAACTAGAAAAAATTACCTGTATTGTGCCTTGCGCACATGCAGGCGACTAGAATCACCGAGCCATAAGTTGAATTTGCCATTGGTCTTCTCGAGTCCTCTTCCCTGGAGCTTCGTGTAGTAGCGGACGAGTGAAATAAAAATGATGTCTCACCTTTTTGATTGCATTGGCAAAGGTAATCAGTAGATCGTTCGCGCCAGCTCTCAGGAGAGGTTTCGCAGGCGCCCTGTATGCGATGAACTGATCCTCGGTGCTAATTGATGTTTGAAACTGTGGTTAATATTGTCATTGCACAAAGCGTACTCGAGGATATGTTTGCCGTTCTAACGTCATTGTAAGTCCGAGATACCTCTACAGTGAGCTGAGAATACTTGCCAATGTGATACTAGCAAATGTGTCAAGTCCCTCGAAAATAAGGTCCACGTTTGTCGCAGTGAGGTCCTGTTCAGTGACGGTGAATGTATTCTTGAATGCCCAGTCAGCTTCCCCAATCCCTGTGTTGCATTGCGAGAAGTTAGTACTGTGATGAGCGATTGATTGATGAGTAGATTTCGATGATTACACTGCACTTCCCACTCGTTTAGGCCAAGGAACTTGGGAGATCGATCAGCATCCTCCAGAAAACCTATTACAAAATCTCACTGGATCTGGGATTCTCTTGGATTTCAAAAGCTCGACGTGAACCGTTGTAGGCAACTCTGAGACGGGCAGCCATTCGCCATTATTTGTGCCCTGTCCACCACCGACTTGGCTAAGTTGCCACCCTGATGTAAGGATTCTGACAGTGGAGCTCATGGTGAAGAAGGAGAGGCAGGAAGAAGGAAGGGTAGAAATGCCACCTCATACGCAGTGGCCCTCGTTCAATTAAATCTCCTCGAGCAGATTCAACCAGAGTAGTCTGGTGACCAGACCGTTCTATGAGGCAAGCCGTCGATAGACCGGCTGACTACGTAACGTAGCAACAGAGGCCCGTATGGCCCACGTGGGTGTCAATTAGAACATCCCCAGTCTATTTACATACTCCTATAAAATTGGACAGTCAGAACTGATCGTTTGACTCGAGAATTGTCGAAGTAGGATTTGAAGTTCGTCTCCGCAAAGTCTTCATATACATGACATCGTAGGGGAGCCTGGAACAGGTACTTGAACGAGACAAAATCAATTACTGTATTTTCAAACCCGCCTCGTCACATACTGTAAAATCCACCAACTCAGAGCAGGTACCGGAACCCTTTGGGACGGCTTAGCCTGGCATCTTCTGATTCTAGCTCCCGATTGAGATGACTCAGGTGTTTTCTGAAGGCCCACGACATAAGGATACAGGATGCATTTGTTACGATGCATATTGCATACGATTTTCCATATGAAGGACCCCATGCAGACGGCCAAACATAGCTGTGAGGATGTGAGACCTAGCCTCGACCGAGGCGCTGGAATTACTCACGAGCCAATCACATTACCAAGCGCTGCGAACGAGTTAATGAAAGCGAGAGCCACGGCGCGTTTGGAAGGAGGTCGTGGTATGGAGTTACTGGCCCAGGTCCAGATGATGATGAAGCCAGCGTAGGACTGAGCCATAAGAAACCTTTGAAAATGCGTCGTAAGGCACAGAGCCAGATATTGGAGATGCCACTCACAGTGATATGTAACGGATCACTATGTTCATACTTAACATTGCCATAGAAAATCCAAGAATACCCAGGAGTAAAGGTACAGCGATGTGAAGAAAACGCTCTCCACGCAAATCAGAGTGTCTATAATCAAGTGCGTTAGTATTACCCCGAAGATGGAAGGCCTGTGCAGAATCACCTCGACACTTTGAACCCTACAAACGTAGCAAATGCCCAAGGTGGTGAACACAGAAGAAGGGTTATCGTTGGGTTGTATCCCATGGTCGCGCTCAATGTGGGGAAAAAGGCATTAAATGATAACGAAACAACCATGCTTGTGACTGCAATGCAGAGCCACCAAACCTTCCAGTCTGAGAGCGCTAACATGAACCCGGTCGCCTCCCCTTTCGTGTTGTCTGTTTTTCCTTCATCAACTAAACCATCCTCCTCCATCCGCAGTTGTGCCAGAGCACGCTCTTGAGGTGTGAGCCATTGAGATGGTGACGATGGGACATCAGGCAATACGAAGATCGCGCTGAGAGCGACAACCACAGTGAGTGCCCCCTCGATGTAGAATAACCACCTATAAAAAAGCGGCCAAATACATTGAGAGCAACTCTGAAAAGTAGAGCGTGGGATTACCTCCACGCAGCGTATCCTAACACACCATCCATAGAATCAAGAATCGCGGATGCTATAAGGGAGCCGAACGCATTGCTAATCATCATGCCACACGACAAAATGGCAGTCCTTTCCCCCAACTCTCTACGTCTATACCTGTGCGACAGTTAGCAACACCACCGCGAGACTGAGAGCACACATGGCTTGCCATTTGGAGAGAAGGAATAAAGCTCCGGGAAAAAATGCGGCTTCCACAAATCCAACCAAGAATCGTGTAAGGAGAGCAACAGTGTATCTTCCCAAAGGACGGCTCAGACAAAGCAATTAAGAAAAGTGCAGGATTTACGTAGTAGTTGCGCCTGAATGGGACTCATTCAGCTAAATGGCAATGGATAATGTGCAACGTTACCCGTAAGGGCAGACATAATGCCCCAGATAGCCATGCACCCTGGGAGATACATAGAGGGTCTCCCGATATGGTTTAGAAATATATTACTGTTAGGTCAGGTCACGAATACTACTTGTAAGGCATACAATGGAGACTTACGAAGGCACTTGCATCAGGATATAGCCGACGTATAAGGCACCCAAGATATTGTTGAATTGTTGCCCTTGCAGATGAAGATCTTTCTCAAAACCCCGAAGTCTCGCTGCACTTGTGGGAGGCAATAAGGTCGGATCAAAGCCCATGACTTTCCATGTCATCCGAGGAACAGCTTACGCAGCGTTGTTACGATCGATCTAAGCCATTGTCTATCATGTTCAGTTCATAGAGAGATCAGTACACGAACTGCTCACATAGTTTAAAATATATATTAATACTAATATTGACATTCGGGTATCCAGTTTCTTCAGGAGACTCTTCTCTATGCGTTCCCGGTCTTCTTGGGTTGAGTATGGCGCCACTTCACAAGGAACACGCTCATGCAGTTCCCGTGTGGCAGCGTCCTCAAAGTCCCTCGAGTCCACAGCTTTGGGGGCAACCGGCCAA
>JBBPUO010000393.1:0-11593 GCA_038094755.1 Caloboletus firmus | reverse complement strand
ATTGGTCAACTCTTCAAAACCCGATTTAAAGGCTCGCAATTCATTGTCGTGTCCCTGAAAGAGGGTCTTTTCACGAACGCTAATGTGTTATTCCGGACACGTTTCCGGGACGGCACATCCATCGTCGAACGGACGGTTGATAGATCAGGGTCTTCATTGTATCATAACGTACAGCAAGCCGATGAGCAAGAAAACGTTGGTGCCCGGAGACCACGGCGAACGGCCCACGCGACATAGGCTCGGGTGCGTGCGTGGATTGCTTTGATGTTACTGTATTCTAGATTGGTGCCGTAGACTATACTTTGTTGTGCGTGTATCCTTTTGCTTATTTTTGACTCATCGACTTCGTGAAGTGCTGTAGGCTTACAGCCCATTTCGGAATATTGTATTGCTTCAAAACGGGAAACTCTTGGGGTCACCGGGCTTTGTCTTGTCACAAAAATTCCTCTTGGAGCTCTTGTACGACGCTTTCCCACGCGTGCACATTTCTAGCTTTCTAACTGGTTCGACGCCGCGCGAAGCTCAGGCTGGTCGCACGGCAATGCAACGTACGCAGCCATATATCTCGAGTACACCGCCTGGAACCAGATCACACTCTGGGAGTCAATGGGACAGATCAGTGGTTTTTCTTGGTCGCTGGTTAATGTCCCGTATCGGAGTAAGGCTCTATGCAGCGCATTCAAACAAGATCAATGATTATAGGTCGAAACAACCATGAGTAGATATTCTGTGTCATGTTGGGAGGCCCTTGTTGGATGCCTGGCGAGTAGCAAGCAAAACGGGACTCGTTGTATGACGCAACTGCGGTGACGAACGTGATGATATCGGTCAGGAAACGATGGGATAACAAGTTTGGGGATTCGACAAGGTCCAAGAGCGGCAAGGTAACGAGGGGACACCTTGATGACCGTGCGCGCGCTGGCCTCCAAATATGGCTAAGAAAGTCCGAAGCGAGATGAGGTTGAAAAGGTCATTTTACTTTTCTTGTATATATTTTAGCCCCAAGTTGGCAAGTTGTGCGAATGTCCATAATGCCAGTCGCTAGTTGCCGTAATTTTTTCTTCAGTTGCATTTCGTCGGAGATGCTGGCGGAATACCGGGCCTATCCTGATAGGTACGATCATTTCAATGTGAACATTTCTCATTCAATAGGGTTGTTGGATACGCGAGACCACACGAGACCCTTGGCATGTGAACTAGGAGCTGGTAGCGACCGGACCCAACAACTCCGGAGCCTCAAAGCCTCACCGCCTTCGTGTGATGAACTCTGCAAGTGATCCGAGTCCGCGGGGCAGTTAGTATGCAGGTCACGTTAACAGTATGCCCTGATTAGACACACGATAAGCACAGATAGGACGATGTTTGGAATCGACAAAGCTAAATCCCGGACCAGAGGACGAAGTTGAAGACGACGAACGGAGCTACCAAGACGTACGCGTTCAACTTTATGCTACGCGAGGAGATGTTTGCACCTTTGGCGCCATCTGCGACCCAGTCCCGCCATGCAGCTTGCATGGCGATGATGAACGCTTGGCCCTCCGGGCTATCCTGACCCTGATCGGGGTATGAGTAAGGGTCAACGACGGGCGTCAGCCAACCATCTGCGGTAAAGTGAAGCAATCCGGAGTCATTGGTACTGGCTGACAGATTCTTCCTCGAGAACTCGGCCAGCGGGAGGTATGTGTGAACTCCCCACAGAAGGGATAAGCGATAGACAGTGCTTGCGATAAGCGCTGTGGACGACGCATCCAAGAACGTCGACGAGTTGTCGGCGTAATTGTGAAACAGTCCACTGGAATCCTTGTGGGAACCAAGATCAAAACAGCCAAAGGAATAATCCCTGATTTGAAGTGAGAGAACGCACTAGATAGCCATACATCCCGTCATGGATTTCCTGGACCCAAGAAGCAAGATCCTCCTGTTGCTGCTTAAGTGAATTTGCGTATTGTGACCTTTGGATCGTTCCGAGGACTCGTAGCATTCCCGCCGCTGCCCATGCATTCCCTATTGAATTGATCAGTACGTACTTGGAATGACAGACCGAGGAAGATCACCTGTGGACCAATGCCCGTTATCTGTGCCATATGTACCAAGCTGTATATGCTTCCACAGATTTTTAGCACCTGTATCTCGTAGGTATTTGCGATATAGGCTGATTTGGGTGTATGCTTCTTGCAAGAGCGAACTATTTTGGGTGGTCACGCCATAATAAGCCAGGAAGGGTGGCACCATGTACACAAAGTCGCTCCTATGAATGCAACAAATGATGATATGGTTGGTCGTCACATAAGAGTATCTGACCTACCATAGTTGTACTTGATCCATGCGATGGGAAATCGCACCATCCTGGGTCTTGGGCGCATTCTGAAACAAGAACTCGAGTTGATCTTGCGCAGCGCCTGAATAGTCGAGTCCATCTGACGCCGCTTGTCCGGTCCAGTTTGCGAGAAGAACAGAAACACCGATGCTGGCCGGATCACCAGCACTCGAGTCATGGATGAGTGGTTGCGGACCGGTGATGTTTCCGTTCGAAATAGAACGGTTGGCAACGATCGTATGCGCGATAGCAAATACGTCACTCAGAGCACTCGTCAAATTGGGAGGTATCTGTTGTTGGAGTGGAGGAACTGCGGAAGAGGAAAGGACAGAGTAGCTCGAAGCGTTGTACTCCAAGAGAACTTCGGAACGCGTGCCATACTCCCAGCTTTAAGGACATGATCAGGGAGACATTGCCACATCTGGAGAGAGACCAAACTCGCCTGTGACTAGCCCCCTCCGCGAGTCGTTGACTAACGATAGAAACTTGTGCATCAGTGAGATTTTGCGCCTTCACAGGGGTAGATGATGTCATCCAAAGTGTGACCACGATCCACATGCGTGTTGAGAGGTTTGCGCGGGTCAACATAGAGAGTAACTCAGTACAAGGAAAACACTCGTCCAACGCTGGTCGTGTACGTGGAATCGACTATGTACGGCGGGGTCTTAAGCATCTTGACACGGCGGTGCGAAAAATGATCCACTTTTTGTACGCGGCGGCTGGTCAGAATTTGAAGTTGATATTCTTAGTAATAAATTAGAAACGGCCGCCCCCTACCAAACCTGCCGGGAAGGTAGTGTGGCTATATATAACTGTAGCTGAAACGTGTATGACAGGTGAAACATTGTTTGACAGTGATGCGTGGGATAGCAACCTACTGTGGACTAAACTTTGGGCCTAGTCGGTGGATGGACAGTGGCACTAGTATTAGTATTTGGATTCTGGATCAACGAATTCGCGGCCCGCAGAATGCGAGGTCAATACCTGTTAAAAGTTTCGTACCTCCACAACATCACCGACGAGCAACGATTTGGAATTAAGCAACGCATGGGCAGAAACTATGAGCCAAACCTATCAGAACCTCTCGGGTATACTAAAGCTGCCATTGTAGACGGTTTGTTGGCAGGCATCCTCCAGAAAGAGGACTGAGCTGAATCTAAATTGGTCATTTCATTGTTCAGTTACTGGCCAGCTTTGACTCTGAACGCAGAAAGTTGAACCTAAGAGGTGCGGGCGCGAGTACAAAACCAAATGCACTATGTACGCTTTCAAGTCGGTACTCACCTCCGAGACGTCGTGGACACTGGACTCGCTTAATATTGCCATTTGCCGAGGAAATATTGTATGGGGTCTTGTGCACGTGATGCTCAGAAGGGCATGTGACTTGGGGCCAGTAGTATCGACTAGAATTCATGCTTATTGCACCACCTACGAATGAAGATGGGCCTCGGCTGGGGAGAAGCACGGGAATGGCAGACAGTATTCGCTATAGTCGTGGTTTCGGGAAGTAAACGCTCTCGTATGAAGTACCTTTTTATTTGCTTTTCAGCCCGTTTCTACTCCATCCCTTATGTTTGCAACTTTGCAATCACGTCGTTCACTTGACATCCCGTTCAGATCCCATTCATGTCCTCGTGTCATACTCTTGTTTACTACCTGCGGAATCGGTCTTTCGTTGCACATTCTGTCATTTTGATGCTTTATCTCCTCTGCTAGTGCGGTGTCCGGAGTCCTCGTCTATGGTAAAGAATCACGCGTGACCTAGTGAGTGGAGGCCCGTTGGCCTCCCCGAAGTTAACCTCAGTGAGTCAGTGTTTTTCAATTTTGGATCGCCCTCCTCTCGATCAGCGAGGTAAAACATGCACCTGCCGTTGAATAAAGGATCACCACCGGTGGATGGAGCACTCTGAGGTGAAAAGTGCCGATGAGATTACTTATTGTGCCATTCCAATAGGACATGGATGCAAATAATTTTTTGATCTACTAGCTATGTGGCATCGAAACCAACCTTGGCTTAAGGTTGGCCACGATGGCATGCTCTCTTAGTTTCAGTGATGTACTTGTTACGAGTGACCCATTTGATCATCGTCAAGACCCAGGTCGATGGTCCGGTCACTACGCCGACAAGTGTATATGCACTCATTCCGGGAACACCACTCAATTACTACCGCATCGTGCCAGCTGTTGTGAGGTGAGCCTCAATTCCTTCCGTGCCCCGTTTCACTCCTCCTTTGGGCCCGCAGCCCTATATCTCCTAGCCACGTAGCTATACTTCGGGCCGGAAAGCCTGAGGGTTTGCTTCCGCCCATATCCCTTCTTAGTCGTACATGTAGCGGTTCCCCGTCATGTATCTACGCTAATGTCATTTCTCACCAATCCACCGTCTGCGACGACACTCACGGATATACCTTGGACAATTTCAGCCATTTGACCTCGACCTAGTATTCCCGAGCACTAATACTAACAACCTGTGCGCATGGGCAGAAACACCACTTATGCGGCTCGAAGCCCTGTATACCCGGGCCGACGGTCACATAAGTGATGCTGCAGTGTCTCCTCTCGAGATCGCAAATTCTACTGTGAGCGAGGACGTGACAGCCAACAAGATAACTATGGGCTGCCGGCGGTCCTTGGTCACCTGCACTGCGTATGTTCCGGTACGGGAGTGGCAGAGCAGGAATTCTTCAACCTTCTCAATTCCGCATGCACGACCCTCGCACGCCTCAACTCCATCCATTCTGAACAATGCTGGCGATGGTTACACGACGTTTGATCGTTGACTTGGAAGCATATCATATGAATGGTCTTAGAGAACAATCCTGGAAAACAACTATCCCCTAACTCCGTGGACGACCTGGATGCCCAGCTCCATCAAGGCTCTTCGGCCTCGCGCAACCCAATACGCCTCTACCGACGACTCATCGAACCACATCTTCATCTTCATCTGCAGATGAGCTTGCTCTGGCGTCAAAGTGGGGTCGGATGTACTACTTGCGTCATTACCGCTTGGTACGACGGCGTTCGAGACTGTCTTGCCGTCCTCAGCCTTGACAACGCTGCGGAGGTTAACGTCCAGTGCAGCAACTTTCCCCTGCCTCTCCTGTGTAGCCCACAACTCGCCTTTGCGAATCCACCCCGCAACATTGCTCTGCAATTTCACAGCGTCAAGGATACCGATGACTGCCAATAAAATTGCATCGTATGGCTCTTTCTCTGGAGATTCCGATAGAGCACTTCTAGGGGATAGTCCCGCAGCCATCTGATTGGTAGAATGAACAGCTGTCTCAACCTGGTCCTCCCGTTTTTCCTTTTTATCTTTCTTGCCCTTCTTGGGCTCCTCCGTGGCCAGCAAAGATCGCAGATCATGCTGTCTCCTCGTACTGTCATACTCTGGTATGCATACGTGATTGTAGGGTTGGAGCACCGCCTTATGAGGGGAGTCATCGAGTAGAAGTGTTGTGAATGCCGAATGGATAGTTTGAGGTTGCGATGGAACTGCAGAATGCCCTTTGAGTTTCTCAGGAGTAAGGGTGGAGGCGAGCAAGTTCCATGGTTTCGTAAGATCTTTCACGGTGACCGTCTTCCGACCTAGAGTGCAAACGCCGGTCAGGGCACGTGTATGACAGCCGATTCCATCAACCAAAGGGATGATGTTCGACCAAGGACTTTATCACGTATGGAGAAACGTTGATACTCACGGTACTCCGCCTCAGATAAACCGAGACTCTTTCGATTCCATACTGCCTTTAGTTCATTCTGGGCGGCCCCAAATACTTTGTCCACCATATCATCCACGCTGTGTGGCTGCGCAGACGACCACACCATTGTGTCCAGCCATGCCTTCGTTTCCCGACAAAAGAGATACTGTTGGAAAGACTGCATATATGGACGTGGTTGTACAGGCCGTAGTTGCGGTCCAGATGTAGCCCGAGACCGAGCAGCACGAATGAGAAGGGTGCCATTGAGATCAAGGACGAGGAGTTTACGGCTTATTCCGGAGTCTTGCAAAACTTGCGATGGCTCTTGTGAAAGGGAAAGGTATCCTGGGCTTGGTTTGGGCAGCTGAGAAGACTTGTTTGGTGCAGGTGACGCTTTCCGTGGCGGGCTCGGGGAAATCGGTTTCGGTAATGGTGAAACAGACTCGACGGGAGTTCTTGCACGGAGTGTAGGTCGGGGGGTATAGGGTGATGGGGTATATGTCGAGTAGTGTTGGCGCCGACTCTGGTTTGGGTGAGGAACTGGACTCCTGTCCCTCTGTGGTTCCCGATCATTCCAATGGTGAGCAGATCCAGTATTACGCTCTCGTCTAGAATACGAAGGCTCGGCACGCCGTGACGCACGACTATCACCGCGCCACTGCTCGTCGTAACTCTCCGGTCGGTATGAACGCCAAGGGTGATAGTGAGAAGCCGACGCCACAGCTTCATCCCGCCAATAGTTGAAGCTTCTCCTTGGGAGAGGTTCAGCGGGTGGTGCGTAATGTCTCCAGCTATATTCATCATAATAAGTGCGGTCATACCCTGGCTCCCAGTGGGATGAAGCAGGTTCTTCCCGACGTCGACGATCGCGTGGCATTGTGAGCCTTTGGCAACGCGCGAATGCCTGGAAGGATCCCAATCGCTGAAGGAATAAAATCTTGGAAGTCAACGCACAGTTTCGGTACCCTTGACCGAGGAAATTTACAAGCCAGTGTGTGCTTTGCTTGTCTTTCTTTCATTATAAAAAGTCGTGGGAATAATGCAGAAGCACCTTCCTTATTTGTGAAGTTGTTCATCAATAAATGAAAATGATTCGTTCAGATAAAACGACAAGTACTTGGTATCGAAAAAAAAAAAGCTAATTTCTAGATCAAACGATGAAGTTGAAGCTACCAACTATAATGCGCTGAAGTTCATGTTACGCGAAGAGATCGTGGCACGGTCTTTAGTCGACCCACGCTGTCAACATGACTTGTATATCCACTGCCTCAGCTTAGCCTCGACGCAGCCTGATCTGGCTGGCACCACTCACACGGAGTGGCATGCTAGGCGGTCTGCCCAACAACGCCACCAAGTAATGTTCGCATTGGAATGACCGTACCTGATAATCTGCCAGCATCTTCGAGGAAATGGCGGGTGAGTACTTGAGTTGCGGCGACTAGCAATTATGGGCACTGTTCACAGAGCTCAAAGCTAACACATACAAAATCCCCCAGATTTCTAACCTCACTCCTGCAGACGCAGCTCAGCATAAGTATAGATTCAAACCCTTTAGTGAAATTGGAGATGTACACGTGTACACAAGCGATCGCTCGCTTGTCTGTCCTTTGGCCCATACGGTGAACCGTCGACACCGTTGCTCAAAAACGTTATTGTCCCTATTCGGCTTTTTCTCGCTGGGAACACCCTCAGGCGTACTTGGAAGCCAGGACTTGCACGATCTCCAAGGTATCCTCCCCGCTCCTTGCCGGATCGCAGATCTGGTTGTCCCATTGTTCCCCGATAGAAATCATCAAGTTCGTCACCGCAGTCGCATTATACGATGTCCCATTCTTCTTGCTACCCGCCAGGTACACAACAAAAGCCTCCCAACGCTGCGCATAATACCCACCCACGAGACCACCCCACTGTTTCGACGCATAATCGTTGATCTGCCCCGAGGGCCCCCAGAGCGTGATTTGGTTCCGGGCGGTATACTCGAGATACGCCGCGTATGTCGGATTTCCGTGCGACCAGCTTCGCGTGGCGTTAAGCCAGTTAGAAAGCCAGAAATGCGTATCCGTCAGCAACAGCCCGTCAAGGTCGTACAGGAGCTCTAACAGTGGTTTCCCGGCTGCCTCTACCGTGGTCGCGTCTGTGTTTGACGAATTAAAGACGTTCACAAGGGACTCGTATAGGTCGATGAATCTGTTGGCGAGCAATTGACGAGTCACGTCCACGAGGTCGTAGCGGAACTCTGGGATCGTAGAGAGTTCCTGCGATGCGTGGCTGGCATTGACCAACATCTGCAGAGCAGGGACGATGGTGGTGTTCGTGTCGTAGAACAAGAGGGTAGGATGATGTCCGGTGCGATTTACGAGGCCGGTCAACGCAGGCGCAAGCTCAAGGATGCTCTTGACAGTTGCTTGCGCCAATGGGTTTTGGTTGTTATACACGGTCGAGGTGAGTAGCTGCCAAGCATTTACGGCAGCTGGCGGAAGATCGCCAACGTTGTACCGCCTCGAGACCCATGAAGAGACATATGACGTTCGGTTGATGGGTGTCGGTGACCAAGCCTGATCGAGAAGGATATCATACACGATTTCGTTTCCCTCCAAACCTTCCGGGGTCAAACCCATACCAACCATGGAACCCCCGGACGAGGCGAGCGCACTCATCGGCGCCTCTGTGACATTGACAAGATTGCCCTCGAGACCCATGTTCCCTCCGTAGTCGTGGAGTTCGCACCAGATCCACTGCTTTCCGTAATAGCCATCTAGCCTCTGCCACTGAGGCTGCGCCTCGCTGTAGAGATCCAGAATAATCATAGTGTCATTTCCTGGTACACCTCCGAGATAGGCCTGCACGAGGGCCGTGGTCCAAAAGGTCTCTGAGCTAAAGAACATCCATCCCTGCATCATCCAGATTGCTTCAGGGTCAGCGGCGCGCAAACTGGCAAACGTATTCGAAGCGATACTCTGCAGGTAAGAAGGGTTGCTGCTGTATGGGTTGTTCTCGTTGTATTGATCGAGGGTATAGATGTGCGACACATTTCCATAAGCAGCTGCCTGCTTGTCGATGAACGATTTCTGAAGGGTAAGAAAGAGGGGGTCGAAAGGCTCGAGGAAGGAGACGTTGGTAAAAGCACCTGGGAACCCGCCCCATTCACCCCCGGCGACGATAGACGCGTTAGGGTATAAAATAGAGAGTGCACGCGGGACAAATCCAGTAAACGAAGGCATCACAGGGATCATCCCAAGTTCGACCATACGCGGAATGAGCTGTTTCTGAAGGTCAAACTGCTCATTGACCCATTGCATCGGCAACTCGCCGCCCCAGCTACCCTGGATGTTACCAAAGCGGTTCCACGCCTGGAAGGGAGGGCCTGACAAAAAGTTCAAGATATCCGGGTCGCTCAATCCTGCTCCACGGAACACTTGGATGAGGACATATTCGTAACCGACCCACGCGAGGGGGAGGTTGACACCGCGGAGCGCCATCCAGTCGAAGAGAAGCTCCCAGTCATCGAAGGAGTAAAATGCGGTCGTGTAGCTGAACGTGACCGTGTTGAAGAAGTACCGGTATTTGACGACTGAACTGTGCGTCACGGGCGCCCCAACGGCTGGCAACTTGTCGGGAAGGTCCTCGAGCCTAGAACCAGTCCACCAAATGTCGACACCGCCGTATTCGGTGAGGTACCTTTTGCAGCGAGATTCATTTTAGCCCCTCGAGGAACGGGAGGGAAAAAGAAGCCCTACGCGTATAGGCCGCGAGCGCATGCGCTGATCGACGTGCACTGGATGTTAATCTGAGCGTTCCCTTGGCCGTGCGAGTCTGCATCGCTCAAGGTAAACGTATCAAGGATGTTATCATTTGGCGTCAAGACGAAATTGAAGGACTTGTGATGAGCTGGAATGCGTCTCTGAATTAGCGAGTAGAGGCCGTTCACACTTCCAGTTTGCGTCGTCCACGTCAAAGCTCGCACTGTAGCACCCAGCGCGATGAAAACCATGGCTCCGGTACCACTGAGGACTCTCATTGCAACGAGGAGAGTACGAGTGGGGAAAACGAATGGGACGAAAACGAATTGCAAGGTGCCTCGGCGTTTAGTGTATCCTCCTCAGAGAGGCGAGGTGCGGTATTTCCGAGTGCCTCGAATAATGATTCTCACTAACAGCCAGCCTGATTTGCCAACCTCGGGGATGCGTAGTCTAAGGCTGGCTCAATCGAATCGAATCGAATCCTTTTTCCAGTGTGTCGTCGTGCAACCTAGCGAGATCGTAAAGTTAGCCGTTGTCGAATCCAACCCCCGAGCAACAGTCGACAGATTCGTGGTACTCACCAAGGGCACCACCCCGCAGAAACGTCGTCTGAAAGTCGCAGCCTATGAATAGATCACGTTGACGGCAGATTCCGGAATCATGACGCGGCGCCCATATCATTATCTAGATATTGCCCCTGTGTATCGCCAACTTGAAGTACTGTTGGGTTGATAACTTGCGAGTAGTAGAAGGAAACTGCCATTATCGGACCTCAAGGCATCAAGGCCTCATGTATCAATACGTGTCTGAGTGCGAGTCTGAGCGCCACACACGTCGACCTGCTGTAGGCAGTTACTTATGTACACTGGCATAACAAGCGCAGTATTGCCTTCGAAAGTTGTAGCGATTGCGCAGAGCTTAGAATACCATTCCCACAAGTGACGATGGGGGAAACAAAGGACGAGATTCGTTATTTTGCCCCATGGTAACCTCTCTAGATATACTTTATTATTCTATTGCCTATGTAATCTGAGACAATTCTCAGTAATCAACTTCAGAGAACTGGTTAGTGGTTCTGACCAGTCCTGGCTGGTCCTGACTGTTGGCTACTGTTGGCTAACACTAACTGATTTCCTGAAGAATAGTCATATGTCAAGGGTGTACCCTCTGTTACAACTCATCCCTATGCCAGGGTGACTACTCTTTTTCTTCTCCTTTCGTGCTCTGCTCCATTTACCATGCATTTCCTTACAAGCCATGTGTTCGAACCTGACCATGGCATAGTTATTTCCTCTTCCTTGTCATGTGTCTTTTACCCTTTGCCCAGTTATTCCTCTTCACCACCTTTGCCCTTTACCCATTGTTCTACCAAGTTCCTTTGCATTTGACATGTGTTTGCTGACTAAACCTTCTCTCATATTCTTTGACCTTCCATAGCTTAGTCAGCTTCATTTCCTGTTTACATATATAAACCTCACATTGTCTAACTTGTACCCTAAGTTAGACCTACTTATCTCTTCCTTGAATCCTATCCATCTCTTCTTTGTAACTCTTGTACCTCTGCAAGTCCTCATTCTACTTTAGAGTGAATGCTAGCCTGCCATCCCTGGTTACCCACCAGGATGGCAGGTGAAACGACTCTTTCTTGTATTTGTACTTTATTCACATAGTCTTATATTCATTTGCTACTTACATTTGTTATCTTATCTTATTATCACTCTTTATCTTATCACAGTTGCTACTTATTAGATTAGATACATCATTACCTATTGGATATTACTGCATCTTAGGTTATTTATTAGATCTAGATCACATCTAGATCTATAGATATTTATCAT
>JBBPUO010000391.1:3158-16109 GCA_038094755.1 Caloboletus firmus | reverse complement strand
AGTTTGATTCGCAAATACGCTCACGATATCGGCCAGAAGACGGTCAACGAGCTACCACGATCAATCAGTATCATCATCGAGGTATACGGAAACAAAAGAAACTTGCCGTCTCGGTGCAGGTTTCCCTAACAACCACCCGCAAAATCTGGATGCTCTCCAAACTCGGGGGAAGCTCGTAATTGGGCACGATCCATCCCTTAGCTCGCAGTAAGGTCTGGATCCATCTCTGCTCAATCTCAGGATACTGTTCCCGGAAGTTGTCTGAGAAGCGGAACGACACCACAGGAAGCCCTTCCAGATAGGTCTGCGACAGACTCATCTGAATAACGAAGTATGTGATGACTATTGGAAACTTACTTCTGGATCTTCATCGTCGAAGGCAGAGCTCGATTTATGCCTATGGATGTCGCTCAGCACGGTGTACCATCCCGTACGTTCCAGGGCGCGACTCAAGAGTCGTGCATTTTTCAGGTCGTCGAGAGCAACTGCACGGTAACCCTCAAAACCGAGATGCAGGAAGTTAAAGTACTGAGCAATGATGGGTGCTGCTGGTCGGGAAAAGTTGAGTGAGAATGAATACTCGACGGAGCCGAGATAATGAAGCTCAAAGATGAGGTCCTTCGGAAGGTATTCCTTCGACCGCCATACAACCCAGCCCACACCGACATACGCGAGACCGAACTTGTGACCGGAGGTGTTGATAGAGACGACGCGGGGAATCCTGAAGTCCCACAGAAGCTTTGAGTGAACAAACGGCGCAACAAACGCGCCAGACGCTCCATCGACTGCGTGGAAACTTCAGTCCAGGGGAGTTACGAAACGACAGGTAATCGCACCATGGATAGGGACAGAGTGGCCGGTCTGTTTCTCGTATTCGTCAAGGAGGTCTGCTATCTCTTTGACTGGCTCATAATGACCAGTGTAGGTGCTTCCGAGAATGACGTATATACCAATAGTATTTTCGTCCACAAACTCCATCGCTTTCTTAGGATCCAGCCTGTACTTGCTCTCAACGCTGACTGGAACCAGTCGACATTCGACTTCGAAGTAGCGAGCAAATTTCTCGAGGGCAACTTGGGCATTTGCGCCCATAACAATGTTAGGTCCAGGTTCATAAATGGATTTGCCGGCAGCCTTGCGACGTTCCTGCCAGATGCGTTTCATGGCAAGACCTCCGAGCTGAATAGCTTCAGAAGAGCCTGTAGTGGCGGTACCGATCGCTTCTTTAGTAGAAGGTGCATGCCAGAGATCGGCAAGGATGGAGACGCATCGGGTATGAATGAGCTCTGACAAAGACACATCGGTATTGGATCTGATCATCAAGAAGATACTTACGCGTCGCGGGATACTCGTCCTGATCAATCAAGTTCTTGGACATGTTCTCTATCATGAGTTTGTTGGCAGGCTCGGGCATCCAAGTTTGCACGAACGAGGCGAGACTGCAAAGCGTGTAAGAAGGTCTAAGAGGGATCATTGAGAGACTAAAAATACTGACTTGAGAGTTGGGTGACCGTCAGTGCTCAATTCGTCGTGAATGAGTTGGTATGCGGTCTCAGCGGTCGTACCCTTCGAGGGTAAGTGGAACTTTGGAAGGCATTCTGTCCCATAGCGGGCACCGTAGGGATGGGAGAGCGAGTTGACAGAATCTGCATTCACGACATAACGAGACTTCTTGTCCTGTTAGATATGATGATGAGATGAGCACGATAATGAATGGGTAAGGGTGGAAATAGACATGCCTTGGACTGGCGAATGAGTCGTTCAGGGTCTATGTGCTGGATGCGGAGGGATGAGTGGGGGGCTCGGAGAGGATGATATGGGGATGTACCTTTGAGAGAGGCATGATGACAAGGGACTTGAGCCCTCTTTCACGGCCATTTTATACATCAAGCAGGGGGGGATTATGAACGCAACTCCAAGTGGGTGCCTGTTTACGTAATCGATATTGCAAGATGAGTTGCCGGCTTGCTCAAAGCTGGTCCCAGGTCATGAGGCCGCACTCACCGAGTTGGTTTAATCTGCGCTGTTGCTATGACTTTTTCCACAGCATGCAGATTGGAGCAGGTATCCTTAGAGACCCAGTCTTCTTTTTCTGATCAGTACTGGTCATTTTGGATGTCGCCGGGCAACCACGACAAAACACGCCAATCCAGGAGATTCATCACTCCGCAAGATAATTTGGTTGATAGGTACTTTTAGTGGGATACGGAGCTTTTTCGGCTTGCAACACCACAAGTTTTTCACCTGGGGACGTGGCGGCCGCGCATAAAGGGAATAGGTATTCTTGGAAGGTTCTATAAAAATGTTGTGCCACTTCAGTACACCACTGCCAGCTAAGGGTACACGTACGACGTTCTGAATAATCTGCGTCGGAAATTGTAGTTGTTGGAGTCTTAAAATCGCTCCATTGTAAAGGGGACGCGTGAGCGATTCAGACGCGCTTCAGTACCGCGCGCTGGGCCCAACAGTAATCACGTTGCATGCCACACTACGCTTAGCGCGCTCCAACGTCAATCAGGAGGATTCGGGCCCATGGACGCCATGTCCGTGTAGGTTATTTCCTTCACTATCTCAGACCAAGTCATTCACGCTCTATAGCGAGGCTCCATCGTTACCTCGAATGCGGCACTCAAGCGTACTGCTGCCCCCAACAACCAACTCGCCTTGCTTCGTCGTCGATGCCAAAAACCGTTCCTACAAGCATCAATACTCTAATATCTATTTCACTAGGCTTGCAATGTTAAAGAAACCTGTACTTGAACGCGCGAACGCGAGATGGAAGGACCTTGATGGCAGGTGGCTCGCTGTCACAGAACGATGCATATACTCACGGGACTACATCAGGGAGCCCTGTGTATGTACCAAGGGTACTGGACGTTGTCAAGTCTCAACTTTGCTGGATATTAGGCACGGTCTATATGGACATGCCGCTTAAGCCAAACGTCCTCGAGGATTTGGGTCGGGATGTGAGTGCACAATTCAATCCTAGCTGTTAGTTTATTCAGTGTATCAAAGCACTCGCTACCTCCGCCGCGATCCAGGGAGAAATTTTATTCGGATCAAGATAGCGTTATGCTGGAGGACGAGTCCGGACGTATCAAGCTTGTAGGCCAGAAACTCGTTTCGACCCATCTGGTCACTGGCGTTATTATTGCTGCGCTTGGCATGGAAACTCCAGGCGGAGAATTTGAAGTCATTGATACATGCTTCGCCGACTTCGCACCATTTGCGGAACAGCATAACACTGGCAACAATAGCATGGACGTGGATAGGCAGGTCTGACGATCTCCTTCACGTTCTTATCGTATTGATGGGTAGCAGTACTGCACAATCGGACGAGTTCCTAGCTGTCGTGTCAGGGTTATCTATCGGAACAGAATCCCATGCAGACGCTCAGATTCAAATGTTGGTTGAGTACCTATCTGGAGAAGTGGGTGGGCACGACGATCAGATAATCGCGTCACAAATCACGCGCCTGGTTATAGCAGGAAACTCACTCTTGTCAGTCGCTGATATCGAGAATGGCACCGAAGAGGATGAAAAGAAGCTAGTAAGTAACTACCATCAAATTGCGTGCTTAACTGATGTTCTAGATAACAGAAAAAGTTGAACACAGTAACACCGTCGGATCTCTCGCCGCATCCCAATTCCATACTCTCCGCCTATCTTCGTGATCTTGCATCAGCTCTTCCCGTGCACATCCTGCCAGGCCCGGACGATCCCTCAGGAGCAATTTTACCCCAGCAACCTTTCCCACATGCTATGTTCAGCGGAGCAACAGATTTTGAAACATTTCATCGCGAGACGAATCCAGTTTGGCTCCGGCTCCGATGCGACACAGACTCTGAAGAATCGTCACCCAGAGGATCCAGTCCGCCGATTTCAAGCGTCGGTAGGCCTCCAGTGACCCGAAGCGTGTTGGTGACGTCTGGTCAACCCGTACTTGACATGTTCAAATATCTCCCCACACCCCCATTCACGCTCGTGTCTATTGCGGAGTTGACTCTCAAGTGGCGACATATTGCCCCAACTGCACCGGACACATTATGGTGCCATCCGTACCGCGAGCGAGACCCGTTTGTCCTCAATGAAACACCAGACATATACGTCGTCGGAGGTATGTCTGAATTCGCCACGGCATTGGTTGGATCGGGGCAAGAGGGCAAGAGGAAGAGGTCCAGGCAATGCAGAGTGGTCCTGTTACCGAGCTTTGCCGAGACAGGGACACTGGTGCTAATCAATATGCGGACGTTGGACGTACGTTGCGTGAACTTTGGAGTCAAAGGCCTGAGTGCGGGTGGGAGACAGGCAGGACCACCAGAAAAGGATGCCATGCAAGAGGGCTGAAGCAAATATGGGTTTGTCAATTCCTTGAAGTTTGGAGTCATTTTTGCTACATCCGATCTACTTCGACTCTTTACCCTGCAAAAAGGTTTTTGTATCTGCTTCGATGCGCATCGCGTATGGTTTCATCAGGAAACATCCGGAAACAAACCCACAAAAAAAACCTCGGATTTGGTTAAACAAAAGGAGGTGTCGAGTTACGTTTGTCGTCCTAATGGTACTTTTGTCCTCGCTTTTGTTGGGATCGATTGGCAGAGGCAAGACTATTAAGCTGTTCAAGTTTTCAGCGTGGCGCCTTCTGTCCACACTCAAGACTTCCTCTTAAGTAGGCAGTGGCACGTCATATAGTGTGCAGGCGGGCTCGAGCGGAACATGATTCAGGTTTGAGCGTAATACATGTGGTTGCCGAAGTACGGCCGGCCTATGAAATCAAGTTATCCAAATCCTGCAAGACTACAACTACCTCACGTCAAGCGATCAGCGGGGAGTCACCAAATTTCTAGCAAGAATCTGAGGCATTGAACTCACCGTTCGACACGGTGTTTGCTTGTCCCTTTATGTCACCCAACCCTTGCTAATGCTGGAAGTCGACTGAAAGTATGCCAACTTCGCTCGTCAGAGAGAAAGTAAGTTACCTCTGTCAAGTCGTCGATGGGTGAACAAACAATTACATTTCTGACGGACTCTTGACAATGGGTGGGGAGATCCCGCTGCGATACTTGGGTGTCGATTCTTTCAAGGCGTCTCAGGCTAGATGTCCAAAAGTGTTACCATGTATATGCGGCAGATGCCCCTTTTCGAACACACAGATGGTGGTCTATATACAAGTATCATAGGTCGTAGGATGATCTCTCCGCGAGTAGCCCCAAAAATACGAGCATCAGTATTTTTCAGATAGGACTGCACAGGTTTCAGAGGCGTGCACATGGAAAATGACACGAAACACTTACTAAGAGTGACAAGGGATGTCCAGCCAGTGAACGGATGGCTGGCAATCAATGTGAACACTTGTCGAGGAATACATGAGAGATCATACCTTCTTCTGCCCTCGCCCGTAAGCGCATCGTATTGCTCCCAGACATACCCAGTTCGCTCGTACTCCTAAGTGTGCTGTCAGCAAATATGGTAAACAAGATCGCTACAATAGTGTACCCTGTGAACATTCTCCACGACGTTTTTCCGAAGTTCCGTATAGATTTGCTTTGCGTACTCCTGGTAGGGACCTTCAACAGCTGCATAAGTCTGACCACCCAAACCGTCAGTACCCGCACAAATCCTTGCCCAACACATTGGGACACACCTTGTACAAAGAGCTCAAGATCATATAGTTCATCTGAATCCAGATTGGTCCTTTCCAGTAGTTCTCGCCGCGTCCGAATTCGGGATGTAAAGCCGAGAGACTACGGATGCCATACGGTGACCAAAGATGATCGGGATCGTGGAGAAGGTCAAAAATGGGCAGCAGATGAGGAGAGTTGGGAGGCAGAAGAGAAAGCATGAAAGGGAATAACGAAAGGTAGCCTTGATGACACACGTGCTCGGATTCATCTGGACACGGTCAGAGAAGAAGTGCAGAGCAACATAGAGGTGCGCACCGTCCGAGTTAATGCCAACGTCACAATACATTTTGGCGTCTTCGTTCCAATGGAGATCTATAATCGAGGGCTTCGTCAGCATGCTTTAAAAACCTTGAAACATCATACCATCAATGTTTTCGATAATAGCTTTCTCTATTTCCTTGAAACTCTCTGCGTCTTCAGTCTCCCCGATGAATTCCGCTAGACCACGCATCGTTCGTGTGAAGAAGCCCATCCAGCTGATGAGGTCGAGATGCAGTTCACCAGCATGCGGTGGACCTCTTGGATAGTCATCCATCCCGCTGGTGAGGACGTGGGTCTCAGAACGCCCACGCCATCTATACGCTTCGGTGCGTGAGCGTGCCTTTCGACCGTATTGTTTGATCTGTCCGCGTTGCGTACGACGGAACCAGTCATAATGGCGCCTTAGAGGAACGTAGATCGAGCGCAAGAAATCGAGGCCCTTGTTATATGAGAGGTACTTGTTCCCCTTTTGGGTCGACTCGATAAGCCCGGTCAGTAGAATTTGCTCACCCCCCATTGCAAAATCCATGCCAAGGTCTGCGACAGAAGGGCCGTCATTCTGCGCTGCAAGACGCTCGATGAAAGCAGTCACTGCCATAGTAAGCGTTGGTGGATTGGCGAACATGGGTACCTGTGTATGGAACTCAGGTGGAACACGGCTGCGGGCTTCATCACCGAGAATTTGTTCGCGAGCAACCCAACCATTCTCATCAATAAGATTTATCCAGTCCTTAAGAATCTCGAGGCTGAGGTCATTGTCCCACTGTCCGATGTGAAGTAGATGAAAACCTTCGTCCCTTAAAACAAAGTTGAGTAAATGTAGGACACCAGTGGTGAAAGGCATGTTACCAATAAAATCCTCTTGGGAAGAAGCTACGACTAGGGGTAGCAGTGAATAGAGCCCGAGGTTGAGTTAACCTTGCTCCTTGTTGACTGCCTTGCGATTCATCTCCGTCATAATCATAATCATCTTCTTGGTCCCATTCGAATGCAAAACCTTTGTCGACAACCGAAGACCCATAGAAATAACCAATTCCTCCGAGTAGATTAGACGTAATCGCCTTGCTAAAGGATTTGAGGGCCTCGTGGTTGAACACAGCGAATGAGTCAGGGGTAGGAAAGAGAGCCTCGAAACGATCATTAAACGACGAGACCAGTGCAGGAATGCCGACATCGATCGCAGTGGCTGCATGAAGACCAATGTCAGCATACGAGAAACGTGTCAACAAGGTACACACAGTCTAGCTGCTTGTAGGAACTTGCGCTGTCAAAAAAGATATCAAACTGGAATTCGCCATCGAAAAATTTTTGCACTGCAAAAAGGTTGTTTGCTGTGACAGTCTCATCGGGCAACTGGAGCACGAATGATGCGTCAGGTGCGTGGTCTACCTGGCGATATTGCTCCGCTATAGGCCCTGCATGCTTCAAAATACTTTGCACGATGAAATCTGTGGCAGAATAGAACGTGTAAAGAGAAGTATTTTATGGACGAATGACACCCACCCTTTGCATTCCAAACTTGTCCTGGATTGACGCGCAAACCCACAAAATGAGATTTATCTAATCTGTGTGCAAATGCTTCTGAATGGGGACCCGAAGTCACGGCTTGGTTATCGACGCCTAAACGGAACATAAGCTCCAAGACAGTAGTTCTGCAGGAGAGCATACCATCAACGATACGGATGGTGAAGTCGTCGAGGTCGGGGGTAGTGCCAGAAAACTCAATAGGTCCCTCAATCCCCTGGAAGTTGTGAGCAGGGATGCTGATGTGTGGGTTAATTGAGCCTACATTCTCATCTTCATCGGTGATCAAATCAACACCTCCGAGACCCTCAAGTCCCAAGTAGAAAATTGTAGAAATTCTAGATGGGTACGCTACGTCGAACATTACTAGGTTATATTCGCTAATGTGGTCTCTGAATTACGCACCTGGCTGGATGGGTTTCCCTTTGATGCGGGCAGCCCAGCTGCCCCCGTGTTGACCACCCGGAACTTTCAGAAACTCGGTTGTAATTTCAACATTGTTGAAGCTGTCTTGCAGAACCTGTATGCCGCCCTGACGAGAGTCAAATATTGTCCATGTGTAACTATCAAGTCCGTCGCCTTGATCACATGCATGGCGTGGCTCTGAGCAATATCAGCCGTGGCATACTAGACATATAACGAGATATGGCGCACTCCCGAATGACTGGTAATTCTGCGTCCCGAACCAGATGAGCCCCGTCATGAGGGACTGGGGTAGTCTTGGGCGAACACCGAAGTATAAGCCTGGGCGGTAGGTACCCCAATGCAGGTCTTCAGTAACATTCTCTGGTAGTGAAAATGCTCTGGATGGTAATAAGAACAGGAGCAGCCAAAAAAGCTGCATCATCACGCAGTAAGTACGTGGATCCAATAACAAGTGTTGAAACAGAAGTACTGCATTCACCTAGTCACGTGACCAAGCTACGCATTTCATCTCTTACAGTACAACACGTTTGATTAGTATGCAAGAATGCGTGTGGTATCATCTGAATGGCGTGTAATTGTAAGTGACAGTACCTGAGCTACATAAACGTGGCCAGATATTCTCAATCAGACACAGCTTGTATCCGGACCCTGCATTGGACCACGCACGATTCCGCGCGGAACTCTGCATCCCTGATCGGTTCATTCTCAGGTTTCAGCGTGTAATATGCGATCGCTTGATTGGTGCGCTGCCAATATTATTATCCAGTCTGGTGACTATCATGACTAATTATTATCGTGCTATGGAGAGCTCCGTGTTAAATGTGGAAAAATGCAGTGTATACGCAGTCATTGGAACCGCCAGGTACTTTGGTACCGACAGGCGGTGTTGCATTCCGGCGCGATCAGAATGTTCGAAGATTCCAGCCTAACATTCGCTGTGAACCCGGGCACAATGGAGTAATTAGCCGCCACGAACCATGGATTCCCGTCTGTCATGTGCACAAAGGTATGACAGATACAGCTTGTATACCTGACAGGCACAGACAATCGCCGGCGCCGCCAGCTACACGAGTGATGGTAGTTGGCATATGAGGTTAAACATCAGGGCCATAAACGACCCCCTTTTTTCATTTCCCGGGTTAAAGTTATATAGCATGCAGTGTGGCAGTGGGAATGCCCCTTTCAATGGAGATTTATGTATAGAGGTCAAATGACAAAAACAACCTCACACGAAGATTCAAACCTTCCCAGCCATTCGAATTCATTGCAATGGACACTTTCAGCGTCGTCGACGGTGCTACAGTCGTTGCCGGCCCCGCATCCATTGCTAACCGCAAAGAGCTGTCAAGGGAACGTGGCGATGACTTCCCAGCCAAACCGTACTCATCATCCACCGATGGAGTATCCAAGGGCAAGGCTTTCGGTGGACATGATTTCTCCAGGGCAGACTTTCCGATTGAGGACAGACCATTTTTTGTACCGGTTGGCAAAGATGGCATAACTGCTGCGTTACAGAAGCTCGACAAGCAACTCCAGCAGGTTGGCGGCACTTCAAGTTACGCTACACGATCACCATGCTAATATATGTGATGCTTTTTAGACCGGAAGGAATAACCTGTTGTCCAGGAAGGTAAGTATCTGGTACCCTGTTCAGTAGTTGGCATTCCTGATTGTGGCATGTCTTCTCAGACTCCCGTCTCATGGATTGGTCGTGAGGTTCCTCCAGGGAGCCTCGGCCTGATCAACCACGGAGGTCTCCCCAAGATCTTGACGCGGCCGGGTCGTTATCCAGGCTTTCCTCTTCGCAATTGGTGGGCACGGGAGTGGTGTGGAACGCAGGGATGTAAGCATAGACTAGTTGATTCAGATTATATGACTTGATTACGCCCTTTTAGTATCTGATACCGCTATTGAGTTCAAGGGTCTGACCGTGGTGCAAGTTTCCCAGAACCAGGTGAGCCTGGGCATCTCGAGGCTCGACTCTTACGCTAACCCCGTTGCAGGCGGCGGTAGTGTCCGACCCACAGGTCAATTTACATCGTAATCCTGTTCGTCCTCGTGAACTCATACACATCGAAACCACAGAACCGCATTTTTGTAGTTAAGAATTCGGGTTTCGTCGCGTATGCGGTCGAGGGCACATACGACGTACTCGCGATAGTTGACCAGACACACCTGCAAACAGCCATGAAGGATCACGTAACAGGTGTCACCCTTGGGTGGTGAGTCAACTTTATTCAGTTTTTCTACTCGACCTAATTGCTCCAAAGGACACATGAGGTCAAGATGAGAAGCCGTATTGGCACCGGAAAGGATCAAGAATACGTCGTCGCACTCTTGTGTGTGACCTCCTTCGAGCTACAGGGATTCGTTCACTTAACTGATGCAATCTTTCCATGCAGCCTGAACATTCCTGCAAATAATTGTGCTATTCTTCAACGTGGAGACGACCTCGAGCTGCTCCCCGCTGGACAACATTATATTACGAATCCGAATGTTACTCTACGTGGGCTATACACTCTTGGAGAAAACCAGCTTGAGATGCCAACAAAAGACATGTAGGTGCACAGGCAAGCTGTCTTGATCGATGTCTCAACCACGGTGTGCAGTTTCACAAGAGACCAGGTTCCTGTTGGTCTACGCATCTACCTTAAGTGGTGAGTGCTTTATTTTGCTCCTTGACTCCTTGACTCACTCATACTTTGCAGGCAACTGGTTGAGCCACTCAAAGTGAGTTGGACTATATCCACGTTGATGTTCTGATCCTGATGCAGGGTGGAGCTTACAACTCACGGGTATTCCACACCATACGATGCGCTTCGTGACAAGACCCAATCAATTTTAACGCAAATCGTTGCACATCGTATGTGTTATCTGTCTTCGTACCACAGGTACAAGTGATGTTTCAAACAGTCGACTACAGTTCGATGGTCAAACAACGCTCACTTGGACCAGACAATCTCGACGACGGAACAGACCCTTCATCTGCTTTCCTTGACGCCCTCCGGACTCGTGCAATGGATGAAATGCACGAAGCTGCATTAGAGTACGGTATCGTACTGAAGGACCTTGGTGGGTTTTTTTGCTTCGTCGTAATTGAGGCTGATGGAATTGTCAACAGCCGTCATTGACAGGCAGTTTAAGGGCGAGATCGCGTCTACTATGGATAAGCTTACCACTAGGGCACTCCAGGCACAAGTGGAAGCTGCTGTTAGTTGCATTTCGTTTCTCACTGTCTCGTTAACTTAAGCTCCGTCACAGAATGTCGACAGGGAGAACTCGAACAAAGTAAAGCAAGAGGAGGGAGCGTTGGCGGTCGCACGCATCAAGGCGCAGGCACGCAACGTATGTACCGAGGATCTTGCTGGGGAGCGACATCCCTGACATAGTGCTATGTAAAGACACAAGCAGATTCTGAGGCTTACAGCGTTATCGCGGCTGCGAAAGCCCAAGCTGAACGTACGAAGATTGAAGCTCTCGCGCACGCCGAGGCCATTCGCCTCACTGCCGAAGCAGAGGCAGGAGCTACCCGGATTAAGGCCGGCGCGGATAGTGACGTCGTAGATCAATTTGCACGAGAAATGGGAATGAGACGGGTCGAGGTTTCACGCATTCAGGCCTTCGGCAACAGAACAGTCTTTGTACCCTTTGACGGGCCTGGGAAGCAGATGGGTAGTGCAATGGCGATGGGCATGGCTGCAGCGATGGGGAGTGATGCGAGAAAGTGATCGTTGTGCCTCCATGTATAGTGGAAAGGGGAACTTCAGAAGGATGATTTCACCCGCATCACAGAGCTTGTTGTTTGGATACAAGTATAGTACTCAATACTTCTTCTGTTATGACCCTTTTGTGTCGAGTATGTATTCCTCTCTCAACCCCGCGTGCCGAGTCTCAGTCATACTGGGGTGCCTCCGACTCGCTTCGACTATTCTTGGACAGGGGATTCGGCGAGGGACACTTTTTTGTCGCTGTGCACACCGATGAGAACCTCCTGAAGCCTGCTCAATGTAATTGTAGCGCTCTGCCGGGCTGCCAGCGCGCTTTCTCTGGTGGCTAGTGAGTGAGAGTTTGTTTCTCGTTTCAGAGTGTCTTGTGCCCAACACGCGTGAGTCACGCCGCAGTCACATGTCACAGCAGCCAGGAGGCTTTGAGAGCCACTTTGGGCTACTGCTCTACCTTCATCCTCAACGTTGACTACGACTCGCTTTTACTTCCACTTACCGTCAACTCGCATCGCTACATTCCTTAGTACCGTAACAGTTTCAGTCATCCGCAATGAGGTCGAAATTCAAGGATGAGCACCCCTTTGGTATGCTGTGTCTCTGTCCTGCAATTTGTTCATTCATCCATGTCACAGAGAAGCGCAAGCAGGAAGCCGAGCGTATCAGACAGAAGTATCCTGATCGTATCCCCGTCAGTATTCGTCGCCTGTGGAATATATATTCTGGAACTTCAGCTAAACACTACTTGAAATTAGGTTATCTGCGAGAAGGCAGACCGAACGGATATCCCGACGATCGACAAGAAGAAGTATCTCGTACCTTCAGTAGGCGTGCTTTTATTGCACACTGTGTGCGATGTTGTCTGATTGCTGTCTATTTCGCAGGATCTGACTGTTGGGCAATTCGTCTACGTCATCCGGAAGCGCATCAAGCTTGCACCGGAGAAAGCTATCTTCATCTTTGTCGACGAGGTTCTTCCGCCGACCGCTGCCCTTATGAGTGCCATATACGAGGAGCACAAGTTCGTCCTACCCTGATATGATTCGCAGTGAATCTGATCGTATACCACAGGGACGAAGATAATTTCCTCTATGTCAGTTATTCGGGCGAGAATACGTTTGGAGAGGGAGGATGGATTGAACTATGAACATTTTTGGAACGCTACGATCTGTCGTTGTATGGAAGCTTCGATTTGATAGACCACTATTAGGCAACAAGCGTCCCAGAAATCTCCTATTCCATCGCTCACCGTTTGATCCACCCTACATACCCTCCCATCGCTTCGTTTGCTTGCCTCTGTATTCTACTTTCTGACGCCAGTCCAGTTTTTTGTC
>JBBPUO010000390.1:4595-16442 GCA_038094755.1 Caloboletus firmus | reverse complement strand
CATTCCTAGCTTAGCGTAATAAGACAGATTGGCTCAGCGCCGTGAGCGCCGTGAGTTTAAGTAAATAACCAGTACCTTGGTTCAAATTAGACTTTGGGAAAATTTAAAGTGAATCCATGACCGATAGGGGCATCGGACTCTGACATTGAAATGTTGCCCCCAGTAGACCTCGTGAGTCACGTTTGCTGGCCAGCGCAGCGAGAACTAGGGCACAAAGCCAAAAGAGTACGAGCGAGGGCCGCGCGAAATGCGTCGTCTGGCGGTGCAACGGTTGTTACGCTTGTCGTTCACACTTATCGTCAGAGGATCACCCACCAATTACTTTGAAAGGGCAGCGAAGGGATAAAGCAGCTGCACTGGGGCGAGGAGACTCGACGCTAGCTGGCCATTTTATCAATCTCCTGGGATACTCAGGGGGTGTATCGCTCCGGGCAGACTCAAAGATAGCTTGGACATCAAAGTGCTAACTCGTGAGCAGCGCGAATTCACAGGGAGAATTTCCTGCACAGAGATCAGAATGCACTTCGAGAAATATTCATAAAAAAAGCCTATCATGGATTCCATACACTTGCAAAGGGTGTGTGAGGTTATACACCAAATCTGGTATGCCCCATGCGCGTCCATCTTGAAGCACGATTGTTCGGCTTTAATTCCGTGTACCCAAATCCTCGGTAGGACTTGATTGATGTATTGTCACGGGGTATGCCACCGGGAAAACTGATCAAGAAGCGTTCAAACATCATGCATCATGCATCATGGCGAGGGCTATTGCATTGATAATCAACGGACTCACTAGTGGGACCACCGCCCATTTTCAAAACATTGCCGCAAGAAGGGTTGTTCCACACATGAGTTAACAATGACGATAGGCGCAACCAGCACGGAGACTGAGATATCAAAGTTCCGTTGCACCCGGCGCGAACAGACATCGTCCGAAATGAACCTCCTATAAAACTCTTGCCATCCTCGATCTCCTCGGCACGACTGGCAACAGCCCGATGCCTATGTCAGACAAAACTAATCCGGGGTGGACCATCAACTCACCTTCGTCACCTAAATATCTCATAGCCTGCATAATATAGCTATCGCAGCGCCGATTACCCCATTGAACTAATCCCAGCGGCCCAGTCGCCGTGATCCTACACGAGGCTGTTCATCTCCTGCTCGACTGGACTGATCCCGCTGCTCAGATGGAGTGGGAGAAGCTCGTCACAGCGCTCAAAGGGGCCAGTCGTACGCGTCTCGGCACAGACTATAGGGATCCCAATGATACCTGCGCCGGTTATGATCACCTACATCATTGTTTCAATTACCTGCGGCAAACGCCGCTGCTGTGTCAGGCTGCGGATAGCTTGCACTCGGAGAACGATGGTGTTAGTGATAGGCTGGTCTGCCGGGACTGGCAACAGGTTTATACTGCATTGGGCGATTATCTTGATAGAACCATGGTCAGAGTGGGGAGAAGAATGGAATGGAAGCTTTGAACGGGCATGGTGTACGTGTACTCGACGTGTTGTTGTTGAGTTAACATCATCAGCGTCGCACAAAAAAAGCTCAATTAATTGGCTGAACGCGGCGTACGACCCCTGGGAAAGGTGTCCAGCGACTGAGAGGAGATGCAATTATGAGCAATACTTTGAACATGTTTCATAGCTACATACCCACCTTCGACCATTAGATTACCTCCTTCGTTTCACTGACACCCTTGCGATCATTAGTTGCTTCACTGTTGATCTGCGCAGAACAAGCACGAATTGATGGTTTTGGCTCTTGGGATACAACCCGCGACCTTGATGGGACGGCGTGGAGCGCGAGACCCGAGTCAAGCAAACGTGCTCGAGATACTCTGAACGATGACACTTTTACAGTCTCACTCGATGTTCGAGAGCTATCAGCCTGAGTTACTGCGATGTCAGGAGCTCTAGGCACCCCGACCATACGAATCACGCGCTAGTGGCCGTCACTGCAAACGAGGGTGACCGCTTCCCTTTGAAATTGGGTGTACGTGACGAGGCCATGTCGTGAAATGGGAGAGCTTATTCGTCATCTGATTGGGCTGATGGCGCGTGAAGGGAAGAGAAAGGAGTGGAGCGAAGTACTGTTATGCCGCGTCTTGCCAGGGGCCCAAATAAAGCACGCGCAATGCCGTTTCCAGCCGCGCATAGGCGGAGCGCATAAGTACTTACCTCCCTCGACCAAGATGATCTCGTCGGAACAATCCTGGAGAGATCGAGGCATGAGGTGATTGCTTCTCAACGCTGGGTCGGTGAGTTATCAAACTCATGTTCTACGACACACTATTCCCATGTTTTCATCATTTCCCGACACTTATTTTCCGAACGGGTGGGTTTAATCCGGATGCACGATCAGTGGTAGCAAGTCCTGTGCGTCGTGGTGGTGTTAGCCTTTGTCTAGGTGATCGCCCTGACGGTACCATCCACCAAGAAACATGTGACGGCGAATAAGAAACAGGGACTGCAGCGTGCTGAGATTACAGGCACTACTGGGCAACCATCATCCAGCACTTATTCCGCTTCAAAAGACTGATGAACGTGAACGTGGACAAAAAGAAAAGGTTTAATGCATTGTGGATCTGTAAATACCTCTGAGTGTAATCCAAGTCGACCATTCCGGACTATGCCCAACGTTCTACCACACACTCGAAGCAGTCGGCAGTCCCTTGGGTCCTAACTAGGCACCCTCGTAATCTGATCCCCCAAGAAATAGAAGGTACGTCAAAGGGTAATCGTCAAAAACATTCGAGGGGAACCAGTTCCTCACCGACAGAGATATCAGGCTCAGAAGTAGACCTTACGTCTGCTGGCGCAGCGAGAGACAGCGCGCAGAACCAAAAAACTACGAGCAAGGGCCGCGCGAAGTGCATTTCTGCCTGTGCAGCGTAACGATGGCGTTCACACGTTTCGTGGGAGGATTATCGATTACCCACCGACTGCTTTCAAGAAAGAGTAAGGAAGGAACAAAACTGGGGCAAAGAGACTCGCCGCTGGCCATTTTATCATCTTCCGTAGTGCATTCGGGCCCCGGGGGACATTGACTCCTCTGGTCACCAGACTAACGTGTTACCCCCCTGGACAGACCCGGAGTTTGACCGGACATCAAAGCGCAGCAAGCGCTCAATATCAGTCCTGAGCATCGCTACATTCACGAATAGACGTTCCCGCGCAAATATCAGAATGCATTTCGAAGTTCGAAGCCTACCCAATTCCTCATTTTGACTCGCGTTATTATGGAATACGCCGCCGGCCTTCAAACATCGTGCTGAGAACTATTGCATTATTAGCCAACCAAACGATTTCTGACGAGAAACTACCTAATTCTTTGCCGCTCGGCGAGTTGTTATCAGTCCGTGGCAAACTGCTGACCATTCTTCTGTACCCATTGGTGGGCTTGCCAGGGTGGCGAGCTTCTCCTGGTGCGTTTCCCAACGGACTACCTGCGATTTTCAAGGATCATTGCCACGAGAAGAAAAGTGTTTTCACAAATGACTTAATAGTGGCAATAGGGTCAACCGCGCCCTGGGATATCGAAGTTCCGTTGTGCCCTTCAAGCACCTACAGCCACCGTCCCAGATGAACCTCACCCACAAAGTCCTTGCCATCATCAATCTTCTCGTCACGGCCTGGAGATGCCTCAATAAATGGAACTCGGAGGCGCAACCAGTAGCCCGTAAGTCAGTTCACAAAGGCACTCCACTGTGGGCCATTGGCTCACGTCCATGAAGTAAATCCCTCAGAGCCTGCAGAATACAGCTATCGTGGCGACGATTACCCTTATGAACTCCCTTTCCCTATCTCCGACGATCCAGTCGCCATGACCCTTCACGAGACTGTTCACTTTCCGCTCAACAGGACTGATCCTGTTGCTCAGATGGAGTGGGACATGCTCGTCACAGCGCCTAAAGAGGCCGGTCGTACGCGTCTCGGCCCAGACCATAGGGTGTTCACCGTGGTATTCTGGCATCATTTCCACTGCCTGTGGTCAATCCAGAGGGCGCTGAATGACCGAAATGATACCTACGCCGGTTACGATCACCTGCATCATTGTTTCAATTACCTGCGGCAGACACTGCTGTGTCAGGCTGCGGATACGCTTGAACTCGGAGACTTTATGGAGAGGGATTTCGAGAACGATCGTGTTGGAGATACACTGGTTTGCCGGGACTGGCAACAGGTTTACGCTGCGTTGGATGAGAATTATCAGGATTGGTCGGAGTGGGCAAAGCAGTGGAATTGAGCACAACGGTGTATCCGGCGCGTCGTTGCCAAGCTAGCATGCCATGGTCTTAAAGTTCGGTTCGCCAGGGTCGGATTCAGTAAGTACTGTGCAGTGTGTACTGACTCCAGCCAATGGGTCTCTAAAGACGGGGAAGTATATGTAGAACGGAAAGGGTCCAATTGATTGTTACCTAGCTACCTACATACGAACCCTCAGCAAACTAAGGAGATGCGGTCACACTCAACCCTACACCGGTGGAAGAATCTGTTCGAGGTTGAACACGTCGAGCATAGTCAGTGGCCGGAACGTATAGCAGTCATGGCGCAGTGTCCAGAAACATCGGAATTGCGATGATAAGAGGCCATCACATTACACAAAGTGCTACATTCATTTGATCAGCCAAAGATTCGAGACATTGATGTTCCACACAAATGCCTGATTAGATCTTGGTGATGATCTCGGTGAACTCGGGAATAGGAGCTCCATGTGTAAGGAGAAGTGCAGCGCCTCGCCTTGCGGGCATACTTATCTCTTCCAGTAGATATATGCGGATGGCGTCTGAGCATCATGATTGCGATAAAGAAAACCGCCGATCAAGCCCCATAGGATATTTTTGGGATCCGTGAATGACGGTGTCCGCGCCGTTTTTAGTTGTCTCTGGCTGTGGGGCAAGGAGACTACAACGTACACAGCATCTACAAGCTGTCTCGCGATCAATTGTTGAACCACTTTCACAGAAACGCACAATCGCTGTTTATAGATCCCTGATCGGGAACTTTGCACTTGAGAATTGCTTGAGAAACCCTTCATTGCAAGAATGATCGCCACATGACCTCTAGACAAACTTCATATGCACAGAGACCGAGGGCGACAGCGGCTGCTGCTTGCAAACGCCGCGCTGCCAACCTTGGAGATCCTGCACGGTATCCCACTGACACGATCAACGGAATTTATATTGATAAAATGTTGCTGTGCATGTGTGAAAAGTACGGAGGCGATTTTACATGAAAGTGACGTACATTCCAGTTGACGGCCCTTCCGCAATTCCAGCATCGACCAGCACTCAGATGAGTGATGGTTACTCCGCAAAGTCGCTTGATATTTTCATGCGAACGCGTCACGGATAGAACCTGATAGTGCTGGTGCGTGACCGTTATCGTATGAATATTTAGAAGCAGACAAGGGGGAGAAGTGCATATAAACTCCGATCATACCAGACACTTCGGCCTTATCCGTAGCTTCAACTCCTTCTCGACCGACCGCCCACAACAGTGATGAGTCTTGAAACCACAGGGAAAGATGCACTTTCACGACGGAGGGGAAACGTGGCACCTCATAGACGGGCTGGTCACCGGACTAGATTTGAGCGCTGACTCTACTAGTATACAAGCCGCCGCCTCTCCTTCCTCTTCACTTCTTTCCCTCCTTCCATCATGTACTGCCCTTCACTCGCAAATGGAACAAGTAGTAGGTCCATCGGACGACACGGAATAACCCATACAAATCGCTCTTGATGATATTTTACAATGCAGGTGAGTGGACAATGTCCCTTCTACTTTCATCCCCCGCTCCTGGCGGTATTGGCAGGACTATGGCGTTGACTTGGCGCTGACTTGCCATTGTCATCCCTGTCTCAACGGTATCACCACGTATGCATTCATAGGTCTTGTGCGTCAACTCCCTCGCTTTGAGACTGGCCAGTGTATGAAACTGGACTTTGAACATCAACAGTGACACTAGCTCTTGCCACCGGCGCGCATCGATGCTTTTGTACCGGTCGTCCGTCGGATCCAAGTGTCGCGTAGCGCGACGAGGACGAATCCTCGACGCCTGAGCCTTGCCATAGCCTTCCGGACGCCCGTGACATAGTCGATCTCCATATATTGAAACGTGAACCGCACTGTGTCGAGTATCACAACTAGCATCTCGGCGGGTACCGGTATGCGGCCCGGTGCTCATCGTAGCTGATTAGTAACCCCGTGTTCGGTTCGTGCCTTTGAAACGACAGTCGAAGCGGACAAGCTTTCGTCCTTGTTTCTCGGCCTCGACGGGGCGTAGTAGGGGAACGATAACCTGTTCCCTGCCAGTGCACAAACAAAGGTATAGGTGTGCGGACATCGAGAGATAGCACGCTGTCCCTGCTGTCTGACGCCCAAATTAACAGCCAATCACCATCTCACCAGTTAAGTTCTTCGCACCTGCAGAGCGTATTGGTCAAACTACTGAGCCCTGAGTCAGATTTACTCTCCGAAAACTCGGCGTTTGCATCATGGCGATTACAGTGGCACATAATCTGATCAAGCCTATCGGCGACTGCACTTGGTGGAGAACCTAACGACCAGCCGTGACCAGTGCTTACCGGCCACCCAGGACCGTCACAATCGTCTTAGATCATGATACGCAATGAGCGCTATGAGCCTCGATGCCGGCGAGTACTATGCATCGCACGCGGATCTGTCACATGTCCAACATGAGGTTTATATCACGCCGGTGCTCCTAGCCATGCTTACAGCGCTGCCCTGTCCCATTATAAGTAGCAGTCAAGAGAGCTGCTTTCTGGACGCAGCCCAACACCATGATGACGATGACCCCCGTCCGCATATCGCTCACCCTTGCTGCCGCACTCGCCTTCCATGTCTCCATATCCCCGCCCACCGGTCCCACTCCATCTTTTTCCACGTCCAATCCAGACACCCCTTGTGATAGACGTGCTGTCCGCGCCGCTACCTGCATCATCGCCACTATGCCCACCAAGGTCAGCCCATCCACCCACACTGACAACCCATCCCGATCCCTGCCGTCCTCACACTCTCAAACTTGAATCCTCAGGGCTCCTACTGGGCCTCCGCATTCACCGACACACTCGTCTTTCTCGCGCCGCACATCCTCACCCCTCTCTCTCCGTATCTCTGTCCCTATCACAGAGACGTTCCTCTCCTGGATCAGACTTATGATGTTGGGGCTGGGTCGACCCTCATCCATTTCCTCACATTTCCTCCCGCCCTTGCCTCTGGTGACCATCGCGGGGAACGACGCTCGGCCTCACAGGCGCGCTTCTCTGCCGCGCCGCCTACCCGGCCCCCGGCCAGCTATACGCCGACCCCAAACTAGGCCCAGACATGTGCAAGTCTCGTCGGGGCGCACGACACCACCCACACAGCTCGGGACATACATGCCCACGACGTGCTCATCACGAACGGGTCCTATGTGCTCGTCCGGGATCTGGGGTACGTGGGACTCGCCCTGTGCACGACGGGTCTCATGGTGCTCCACCTCGACGCGCTCAGGATGTACGTGAGCTCGAGCGGGGTGTCATCTTGGGGTATTGGCGAGAGGGCGAGTGTTGGGATGCGCACGGTGGTGCTCGCTTGTGCCATCCTGAGCACGGGAGGTGCGATGTGGAGAATCCGAGACGAGGAGCGAGTGTTGAAAGCGCAGTTCAAAGGGGAGTGGGAGGCCTGGGCTGGGAGGGTCCGGTATAGACTCGTTCCAGGGGTATATTCAGGTGATAACCTGATATCGTTCTATCCTGTAGAGTTTATCATGGAATACAAATAGGAGAAATGTGGAGCGAAGCAGGTACAATAGAATACGATAAAGAATACATTAACAGGTCCGCGAATAGGACCAATGAACCAGCTAAAGGCACACAAAACAATCAACAGATATCAAAGAAAGCCAGGTCCGAGTGGATGGAAGTATTTGGAGAAAGGCTTTGCTTGCTACGTGCTTGGTTGGCGCAGGTCCGCGAGCAATAGGGTCCTTGTCCTTTGGCCTTCGGTTTGCTCCCGACAGTACTACACAAAACGCCAGTGAGCCACTCGCATTCATACTGTGCAATCGCACATGCCGAGACCGAGAGCAACATCGAGACCCCTTCACCTTGCATATGGTGGCAGCATTGTCTGCACATGTTTGACTGCAGTACTTGGAGGGTTGGTACACCGGTTTGGCATGACAAAACTAGCAAGACAGAGGTAGAGAGACAGTAAGGTGAGCATGAAAAGTCACCGTATGGCGGGGTGCACGGAGAACCTACCTCACACACGCCATGCGTCCCACCGCGACTTCCCAATACCTGTATACACGGTGCTTGATGTTTGTTCGTGCGTGTGCATCCCTGAGATCAATGGTTCGGAGTTGCGCCCGGAACGGGTGGTGGAGTACCCCCGCTTGGATCGTTCCCTGCCAGAGCAAAGATCCTACCCTTGAGCATCACCTGCCAAACAAGTCATGAGGAAAAGGGAAATGCAAACACACGTAGCTCGCCACGCAAGCGCATGAGTGCCTTGCCCAACTCGTTGTTCCCCGTTCTATCTGCGCCGATTCCCCAGAACCAGTCCTGTGGCGAATCCTGTTTATTTTTATTTAAGAAAATCACTCTTCTTGAGATGGCCTGTATGAAATGCACAGGAGTGACAACATGAGCGTACCTCGACGAGTTCTGTGTCGTCGGTATCAAGGAACATCTATTTCAGATCTCGATGTTGTGTGAATTTGAGTTTCAGCACCGTTTCCATCTACGAAATCGCCATGGAGTAAAAAGGCGACGAGTGATGTCAGGTGCGTGGCATTGGCGAGGTCGAGTGGGGAGAGAGGGAGGGGAAAGGACACACCTTGGCGACGTGGACTTGTGACCAGTCCGACCGCACAGCTGTCTTGTGTCGGTGCGTCTCGTCAAAGGCAGTAATCGGTTTCGGACCACATGCTCATATATGCTCCGCAATCTGGGGATGTCCGTCGATGAACTGTCCAAACCCCTACCGCGTTAGCACCGAGTTGATCCCCATAATGATGCTCACGCAAAAAAAAAGAAAAGGAAAAAAACAAGACGAGAGAGGAGGAACTTAATGATGGAAAAGAATGGAAAAGGGGAGAGAATGGAGAGAATGGAGAATAACAAAAGAATCACCTTGAATGCCTGGAAGAGATATTCGCTTGTTGGATAGCGTTTCCCCTCATAAGCTGCCTCGCGTGGCGAAAATTTTGTAAGCTCGTAGTACGGCTTGTGATTATCGTAGAACAAAATCTTGGGGCGTGCGTGCGCGTGAGCCCAACCTCCGGATGGAGAGATGATGATGTGGGTGTCGCCGGCGTCCCAGCACCGTGCGCAGCCTGAAAAGAGTGAGTGAACGAGACCCATTCGCGATGGGTGGGTGGAAGGATGTGGTTTAAGTTTTGGAATGGGCTCGGAGAACGGGAAGAGAGATGCCAGTGGCGGGGAAGTGTGAGGGCATAACTGACGGCGTTTCCTTTCTTTTCATGTACTAATTAACGAGAAATGAGGTCAAGGCATGGCCACAAGTATTGACCATTACATAATTCTACGTTTTAACTTCAACTTCAACTTCATTGACACGGTGGAAAGCCATGCTAGGACTCGGTATGTATCGAAGCGATGGAAAAATTTTAGTGACAGTCCGGCCAGATCAAAGCTGGCGCTGATACCAAATGTTCTGAGAACATTGTCGAACTCGTCCATCAAGAGGTCAGTGTCCAAACTCTTCGGCGTTCTTGGGATGAGAAGACCCACTGATGCCAATTTGGTCGTAAAAAATAACTTCTGGTGTGTTGAACCGAGCGCGGCGTTCTTTGAAGCCGGGAGGACATAAGAGATCGGGGTCGCCATAGAGCACAAGCAGCGGTCGAATACCTGAGTTGAGGTCACCGAAGACCCTGTACCACATCTGGTGTATTTTGCCTTCAACACGAAAGTTTATCTTTCCTGTGGTTTCAGACTCGCTGTTGTGGTCTGTCGGTCGAAGAGTTGAAGTCACAACTACCAAATCTTTGCATGTGTAGTGGGTCGTTCATCTCCTCTGCCAACTCATTCTCCCGAAGTCGCGCCAACCTTTTCCGTTCCCAGATATCGCATGTCGTGATATCCACTGCGCAGAAGGTATAATGGGACTCTGAGCAATGAAGTGCAGAGCTTTTCAAGGGGGTGGTGGCGCCCGTTTTTAAGGTGTGAAGGTCGGCGAGCCGGCGGACAGTCGACTCTACTGATGCTGGGCTTGACAGTTTTTGGTCAGTGACATTTCGCACTTAGTACCTTCTTGGCAGAGGACTAGATATCATCATTAAGAAGTTAATGATATAGAGAAAATTTGAACTTCCTGGCGGTGGGGGGATACTTATCGTCCGTGCGTTCCACGTAGGTCTCTCTCTGACGGTACAATCATGAAATTGCTAACATATCAATGGCTGTGCTGCTCTTCGTTACAACTCTTTACCTGCTTGATCATGCCGCTGCATTGCTTGTCACTACAGGGCGAGTTGCCCCACTGTGGGCGTTACAAGATGTTCATGAGTTCACCGTTCCTCGCTGACGTGTACACACCGAAATGACTGATCGACAGATGACTCCAGTATATTAGATTCCTTGCTCTCTGCTCATAGGCTATGCCTGAAGGAGCCCACGCTCCGTGACTCATCCAACCAGCAATACTCTGGTTATCTTGACATCGCTGATGGCAGACGTATGTTTATCTGGTACTCACGGCACATTTATTTCTGCTCTAACACATTTGACCATCATCCCCAGGCTCTTTAAATCCTGTTCTTCCCCATCCAACAACCCTCTTGTCTTGTGGTTAAGTTTCGACAGAGCGTCGCACAGATAGGCTCGAGTACTCTGGTCCGCTCCACGTTGTCGCCTCACTTTCCACTTTAGTTCTGGAACAGCCAATTATATCCAAACAAGTTCGCGAACGAAACATGCTGGATTCAAAGCCAGCGGTCATTGTTAGCTCCCAAGGGCAACAACACAGTTTCCGTATTATTTGACGGTCCGGAGAGTGAGTGAGGGCAGACGGGGTAAACGGCACAAATTAATGACGAAAAAGTCTGATTATTGATCTTCGTCGGGAACATCATTTCCAAAGGTGTCATAGCCGTCGTGATTCGAGATAAATGTCTGCCACTGATGACTCTCGGCTCACCATCATCAAGCCATCTATCACGGCGCAGGTAAAAGAATCTTCTGACAAGATCTGAAGAATCACCCTGCATACCTTCGACTTGCACCAAATGTACGTCGTCTCCGTAATAACATACTACGTGTTATGTGACACTTCCCTTCTGAGCTCACGTCTTAGATACCGACTATTACAGCAAGAACTACCCCGAAATGTAAGTTCGTACTTGGCGAATATCTTCGTTCATCGCAATTCTCTGTATCCTAGTAAAGTCTAGCGTGTTTTTGGCCGTCTGGTTGGGGAGTCATGTATGTCGCGCGAACACAGCCAAGTTGCACGCCGGCATTGCAGGCCAAGCTAGTTCCCCAGGAACCCATCGGGACGTACGTAGTCCATTGAGACTGGACTGAGTCTTGCTTTTCTCGTCTTTCCTTCTACGATCTCCACTTTCGTGATTTCGCCGTTGGCGAGGTTAATAGGCAGCTTAATGCCCTCAACCGTAGGACTTTGCTTTCATCAATTGTGAGCTGCCAATTCAAAGAATCTCCTTGGGGTATTACTTAATTTTCGCATGTAGATCAACCAGCATAGCTGTCAATTTTACAACTTATTCCTTGATCCCCTTGATCAGCATCATGTCCCAGGGTTCTGGCTGGTTCTGTGCCCCAAGAAAACTCACCAGCATTCCAAGTAC
>JBBPUO010000389.1:0-20307 GCA_038094755.1 Caloboletus firmus | reverse complement strand
TGTCAAGCAGAACCTCAGTTCAATTATACAGAAGAACACTTTCCTCGCTGAGGATATCAGACCAATGGAGAGTGAAGACGGAGCTGACGGAGCGGCCGTATCGGACGAGGGTTCTCTTGAGGAGGGACAAGAGGTGTCGGAAGGTACCTCCGGTGCTGATGACGACCTGGAGCTGTCATGGAATGACGTGTTTGAAGAGGAGGGTCACTCCAACACGGTTATACAATCTGCTAAAGGTAAGATCCTCGAACACGCCATTATCACCAGTCGATCTCATCTTCCTGTAGGGGATATGTCTTCAGATGAGGAGTCACCTGCCCCTCGCAAAAAAGAGCCTCGAATGAAAACTAGCAAAGTACTTCACTTCTTATATCCGCATCTCTGTGGCGTTAACATCTGTTGTAGAAAAGAGCCGAGAACTTTTACACGCACGCGAATGTGAAGAACAAAAACCATGGCAAGGCAGCATTACTCGAGTCTTCATCGGTTAGCAAGAAAGGCGAGGGTCGGAAGCGTCGCTGAGACTGGATCTCGCACTAAAAATCAAAAGCTAAGAGCTGTGATATGTAAAAATATAGATTCCGTTCGCATGGGCGTTTTCTCCCGCAGCGGCAGTTCTTGACGACACAGGCTTGTTGATTGTTTCATGAGCACTTGTGCCTTTCTGGTCGGGGATGGTCGGACGCTCAGACTTCGATAATCAGTTTCCCACGACGATCGCACCGTCCCTATAAGACTCATCGCGGCGCAACTTTGCGTCTCTGTTCTTTCAACCATGTCCGTCACCAAAGTTCACGCGCGCCAGGTAACCCCAACCTGCATATATATGCTGAATCAAGTACGACTCTGAGGCGCTTTCACGCAGATCTTCGATTCTCGTGGAAACCCAACCGTCGAAGTCGACCTCTACACCGCGAAAGGTGATTACTATACAAATATAGATCAAATCGAGCTCATAATTTTGACAGGCCGCTTCCGCGCCGCTGTACCCTCTGGTGCATCCACCGGCATTCACGAGGCCCTCGAGCTTCGTGACGGCGACAAGGCCAACTATGTCGGGAAGGGTCAGTCGAGCTCATTCTAGGTTCCCGATCGACGTCGTTAACCCCTGTTTCGAACAGGTGTTTCCAAGGCTGTTGCAAACGTCAACGACACCCTCGGCCCTGCGCTGATCGCCTCTGACCTCAAGGTCACTCAACAAAAGGAAATCGATGATTTTCTGATCAAACAAGACGGCACCCCCAACAAGGGCAAGTACGGTGCTAATGCCATCCTCGGTATTTCTATCGCGGTGGCCGAGGCTGGCGCTGCCGAGAAAGGTGTTCCCGTGTACCAACACTTGGCCGAGCTTGCCGGGGTTAAACCTCCCTATGTACTTCCCTGCCCGGCTTTCAATGTTATTAATGGCGGCTCGCATGCTGGAAACAAGCTCGCGTTCCAGGAGTTCATGCTCCTTCCGACAGGTGCTTCCAGTTTCACAGAGGCCATGAAGATCGGTACGGAAACATATCACACCCTGAAGAAGGTTATCAATGCCAAGTACGGTATCGATGGTTAGTACAAGTGTGCGAATTACCTTATCATTGCTGAATTGTCTGTTCTTTGTTAGCTGTCAACGTTGGTGACGAGGGAGGATTCGCCCCTAACGTAAATGGTGCTGAGGAATCACTCGAGCTTCTCAATGAGGCTATCAAAAAGGCGGGCTACGAAGGAAAAATTAAAATCGCTCTCGATGTTGCCTCGTCCGAGTTCTACAAGGATGGCAAATACGATCTGGACTTTAAGAACCCCAACTCTGACCCCCAGAAGTGGATATCCGGAACTGAACTCGCCGATCTGTACCTCAGCTATATTGACAAGTACCCCATCGTTTCTATCGAGGATCCTTTCGACCAAGACGACTGGGAGGCATGGTCTGAGTTCCAGAAGCGGAGCAAGGTTCAGATTGTTGGTGACGACTTGACCGTCACCAACCCTCTGCGCATCAGGACCGCTATTGAGAAGAAGGCTTGTAACGGTTTACTTCTCAAGGTTGGTAGTTCCGTGGTTCGGATGGCGGACTGACGCTGATTGTCTACTCCATCAGATCAATCAGATCGGTACCATTTCTGAATCCATTCAGGCGTACGTTCAGCTGTTTCGTTCTATGTTACGCATGTTTATCGCATTTTCAGCGCACAACTTTCCCAGTCGGACGGTTGGGGTGTCATGGTCTCTCACCGCAGTGGTGAGACTGAGAACACTATTATTGCCGACCTCGTTATTGCTCTCGGCACTGGCCAGATCAAGACTGGTGCGCCGGCACGAAGCGAGCGTGTTGCCAAGTACAACGCACTGTTGCGCATTGAGTAAGCCCGATACACCCCTTACTTACGTTGTGTTCAGCTGCCTTTTCAGAGGTGAACTACAGGGAACGGGCGCGATCTACGCTGGAGACAAGGGGTTGTCTGCTGGTGTGGAAGCTCCCGCCTTGCTTAAAAAGTGAATGACATGACCCACGCGAATACCGCGGGTTCCTCCGAGCACTAGAAGAAACTTTGGGCGATGTTGTTGTACGATCCACTAGACCTGTGTGTTATGCTTATCTGTACACTGACGGGTTGCAGTCTCAAAGTGAATGCAAACGTGGGTATTTGTGAACTCGAACGTGCGAGATAAGATAACATCACGTGCTCTATCCCTGTTCAACTGTCCGACCTGTCAAGGTGCAGTGCCGTTGTCCTGTGCATGACTCGGAATGATTAGAAACGCCCCGCTACCCTTCTTCGTCTGTCTATAAATTGATCCCCCTTGGCGATGTCTTGGGTATCAGGCAAGCTAACCCGCTCGGCTCGCGCAGCCTTGTTCCCGCGCCATACCCAAACAGCCTCATCACGCCACCTCGAGCAACCTATATAAATGCGACACATCGATACCTCTCTCTTTCTCTCTCTCATGCCTACCACACCATCCACCAAGCCTACCCAGTCTTGTCATGATGCGCCGAGCACCCAACTGAACGAAGGTACTGGTGCCAAGGAAGTGCGTGCGCACGAGCACGCCCGTCATCGTACCAAGGAGCGACGGGAGCATGCGCTTGCCAAGGAACGCAAGGAGAAGGCTGCCGCTGTGCGGGTGTTGGGGCTCAAAGTGACCCATGGGGCGAAGCTTGTTCGGAAGCTCAGCATGGAGAACTGGGACGGGGAGGAGCCCAAGGAACAACGGTCAGCGCCTGCGGCGTCGGCGGTTGAGGTTGAGAACGCGGTGCCCGTACATGCGCATGTCGTGGCGCCGCCGAGAGACAGCACGGGCTCGTTCACGGAGCTGACGCTAGGCGACCTGATCTCGAGGCCGCGACGACCCAAGCCGAAACGTGTGTGGGATTTCATTGGATTTGGATTCTGGGATGGGTGTCGCTGATAATGATATGCGTCTGTGCAGAGCTCGATTTTGAAGTGATCCCTCCGATTCGGGCCGTTGTCGCGTTGGACGACGCCGAGGCCGACGAGCCGTGGGAATATATCACCCGTGCTAGTGTCAATGATGGATCTGACTGGAAGGGCAAGTCGTATGCGCAAGTAGCTGCTAGTGCGATGTAATGCGGGCCCCCTTCTCGGACCTCTGACCATGACGGATATCTTTGGTGCAGGACGAATTGATGACAACTCTCCTTCAGATTCAGTTACATACGTTCCTTATATCGACCAGATAGTATTGCCGGGGTCTCCCTCGGTCTTGGCTAATTCAGTTAACCTCTTATAGTGTTTTGGACAGTTAGCTTAGCATTAATCAATTGGTTGCGTCTGGTATTTCCGAACTTGCTGATACATAACGACCTGAGTTCGTAGGGTGCGAGTGACGTGTAACAACACTCAACGACACCAGAAATCTGCGGAGATCCGATTCCTTTTAGTTTGAAATTAGTGGTGTGGATTTGGCCGAGAAGCAGATCCGACCCTCCCGGCCCATCAGGGGGGGGGGGGGCGAGTACTGTGTAAATTGATAACAATCGTATATGATAAGTATTGACAAGAGTGACGGCGCAAGAGCATGCGGGATGAGACATCATATTCATGAGAACCCTGTATGGATCGTAGGCATGAAGATCGGAAACGGATGTGCCTATGGAACTTGTTAGCATGCCATCCTCTTGGCGGACGTTGGCAACAAAAAGAGGGTACCTCTGTGTTGAAGACATATTCTGAGACAAAAGACGTCAGGCACAGGAACAAGCGCTCTAAATCGAGGCACGTACCGCTGAGTGGAAGGACAGTCGCGTCCGAGAACAGCAAGTACAGGTACTTTAGTGTCTCACTCTACGTGTATACTTGATTTAGTTCCGGCGCACACACTGGTCTGAGGGAAGGCGTCTTACCAGCAAGAACGTTTCCATTTTGTCCTCTTGTTGGACAGGGACTTGTTCTACATTCTTCACGCTAGCGAAACCGCCAGTGGGGACGCGGCAGTGTTTCTCGATTGCCTGGAAGATGGCCCATCCTTGATCGCGGTACAACGTGTCGCCTGTCAGGCGAAAGGCGAGGAAGAGAGATTCAACTGTTTCTGGACTGGATGAAACGCATCAATATTTGTACTTTCTGACAATAGCGAGTAAACATACCGCAAAATGTATCTTGCATCCAGTGACGGTGCTTGTCCTGGACTGTCGACATTTTCAGAGTAGAGATTAGCTTCCACGATCCTTCTCGATAGGTGTTTCTCCTCACCGAGACCCTTTGATGTACCAGTCTGTCCGACCTGACCAATCATTTACCTTATCCCCCCGAGTCCGAAAATGTACAATTTCTGCAGCAAGTCCACTACAAAAACAACAGGTGAGACATATAGAATACACGGAGGAATGACATACGTCTGGGTATCATGAGCTGCCATGCAGGTTTTGACAAGCTCCACGCCCGTATGCCAGTCGCGCTTAGCCTGCTCTGAGAGCTCGTGTGGAAATGGGGGGACAGAAACACGATCTACAAGCGCTCCAGCGGTCGTGGCGCCTAACATGAGCGAGCCACCCAGGAAACAGACAAGATGATCTTGCTTGGGAACAAGTCGCCAATTCCTATCCAATGAATCCCGATGAGGATCCAAGGGGAGATTAGAGTGTACTAGTTTTCCACGAACAGTTTGCTCTGACGACCGCCTTGCGGATCGAGTTCGGCAGTATAGACCAACTTGCCGGAAATGCTCTTTTGTACAAGATGATCATGGATGCCTGTCATCGCATGGTCATAGAGCTACCAACGTATGAGCATGCGGTGCGGTTCGCCGGTTAAGACAAGCATTCAAGAACTCACTTCGCGGTATACCCCTTCAGTTTGATTCTGTAAACAATGTCTTCACAGAAGTCCATAAATATTGGTTTTCGAGACTTACAGTCTGAAGGTACTGTTTTCTGCGAGTGAAAGATCAGCAATTTAACTTGAGTGTAAGACTGGGCTAACAGTAGATATTCATAATACGAATCTCCACGTGAACCAAGGCGTATACTTGCAGTCCTGTAACGACCGCTTTTCGGGCTGACGGTGGAGAGGGAAATCAGGATGTTCTTTTCAAGGTTATCTATGACACATACTCGATGAAGATGGGTACAAGACCATGTGGAAGTCTCGCTGCTTTGAGGACGGCCATAGCCTGTCACAATGGATACCGTGGAACCCATTGCAAATAGCCAGAGACGTACCTCCTCGGCCTTTTCCCAATAGGTGTCTTCGCCGGTGAGGTAGGAGAGGTAGCGGAATTCGAGTTGCAAGGTCGCAGCTTCCGCAGTACTGACGAGACCATTATTATCTCGATCAGGCACGCCTTCTTTACGTTGCAGGTTGACAGAGGAAAGTGGGAGGCCCGAAGGTGTCTCAAATACAGGAAGAATACGATTCCCGAGTTCTTGTGCTTTCTCGAGGAAAACGGGATCCTCCTCCGAAAGGTGGTGTGCAGCCAGCAGGCCACCCAATACGCGTATTGTCGTCTAGCACCCAAACACCGCATTCATGCATTATACACCCCGTCGGGTAGTCGTCACACGTACCTCGAATGTGCTAAAGTTTGCGTCACGATCAAAGGAGAGATGATCTTGTACCCATTTTCTGGCACGTTGATATTCGTCATGCAATCCCATGATAAGCATTGTGTCAATGGAGTCCGTGACAGTGTACCCGATGCCACCAGCTATTGTCAGGTTCGAACCAGTCTGAGATAATGGGTGGTACTCGTCATCTCCCATAGCATCTCGCTCTGCAATGGTCAGCTTTGGAATTCGTCGAATAGTCCCACCCACCGTACGCCGACCAAGCATACTGTATATGGATATGAGGTATAGGTAAATGCTCTGAAATGGACGCATACTTTGAACGCTTCTACGACCGCATCACGTCGTGAGATGTCCGCTGTGAATGTTGGATCTACCCCGGTTCTTACACCGGCCAAAGTCTTGCTAGTGTGAATGCCTACAAGTCTGCTCAATGGAAGCTGAGCCAAGGTCAGATGCAAAGTACATCACAGCTGCACGGTTTCACATGCCTGAAACAGGACAAATGCTGATGCGATGACAATGAAGATGTAAAGTCTTTTGAAGGATGGTATGCGCTCCGCGGGACCCTGATTGGAATGATGATTTGGAAGAGAAGACGGGGACAGAAACAGCTTGGAGAGCCGACCTTTGTGGTATCTTCGGAATGAGTTGGTGATGAGGCGGACGACACTGACTGTCTATGCCGCATTTGTGAGTTTGCCATCGTTGGAACGGCAGAGGGTGGGTGGTCAAAAAAGGAAGTGTCGTCATTACCAGCATGGGTTGGACCTTTTTTACGGTGTTTGAACATGTTTATACAAGGTCATATTCCAGCAAGCATAGTAACACTCCTACACATCCATATTGCTGTTCATTTCTCACCAGTCCACATGTATCATGTATTCGTGTTCGTGTATTTTTAATTTTTGCCCATGGCCTTTGTCCGAATCTCATCTTGGAGTGATGAACCGGAACTGATGACGGGACAAAATTATCTGATGGGCCTGATCCCGACCGTCGGGGCATCGGCATGATACTGCCGACACCGATTCCCCTTGTTACGACTCTTATCCACTATCATATCTACTGGAACCACCGTCTCGTTGATATCCAACCTGCTGCGAATCGTCTCTCAGTCCAACCATGGCCATTGAATTCGCCCCTTTACCATTGCCTACCTCCGCGGATCCATCCTACTTTGTCGACTTTGGTCGCCAAGTCAAGGGCGTCAAACCCGGTGAGCTCACACCAGCCCAGTTCACTGAGATCCACGATGCACTCTACAAGGTTCGCAGTCAAATCATCTTGCCATGACCACTCCACGTTTTAAACTTGTTTGCCCCACCGCCTCACCAGCATGGCGCCCTCTTGTTCCGCAATGTTTCTCTTACGCCAGAACAACAGTATGCCCTCACCAAGGTAATACTCTCTCCCTATGTGCGCTTCTCGCTTCCTGCCACCTTACCACCGCCTTGCAGGCTTTCGATCCGCAGTCAGAGAGCTATGGGCATGGTAATAACAAGACTCAATCCACAACCAAGTCTATTCTTCATCCAGATCTCAAGACCATCCCTCGCGTCCCCCAGGTTCAACTCATCGGAAACGGTACTCTGACGGATCACGAAGGTCTCGCAACCGCTGCTCTCAAACACCCCTCCCACACGACCTTTCACAAGACTCGCGTCTCCGAGGAGGATGAGGCCAAGGGCTATACCCGTTTCTACAGGTGGCATATCGATGCAGCTTTGTACGACTACAATCCCCCTCGCGTGACCACGCTCTATGGAATCACTATACCCAAAGGCGAGCGTCAGACTGTCCGGTATGACGATGGCACCGGAGACGAGCTGCCGGTTCCCCTCGGTACAACAGCATTCGTCTCGGGCAAGACCATGTTTGAGATTCTGTCGTCAGAGCTCAAGAGCCTGGCGGTAAGAGCCTCGGTGCGGTATGCGCCACACCCTTACGTCTGGATGGCGCCAGCGCGTGCTCTCCCAACCGGCTTGGGAATTGAGACGGAAGGCCTCGAGCTCTCCTTGGGAGAACTCCCCAACTGGGAAGAATCCAAGGTCAAGACGTTCCCTGTGGTAAGCCAATTTACACCGGAAGGAGTAGGGATCACTGAACGACAGCGCTCTGGCAGCTGTGGAAAAATCCAGTGACGGGAGACCTCCATTTCCAAGTTCACCCGTGCGGTGCTCAGGAACTCATCGTTGAACCCCTTCCTGCAGGTGCGAAACGCGATGGGGCTCTGTACCCGGACGGGGCACACATCCAGGATCTTGGAGAGGTCCGGGCACTGCTCTACAAGATGCAGCGACCTGCCATTGCGCCACAGGTAAGCTGCCAAGCTGCCATGTCCGGTAAATGAAGCCCTTCACGCTGTTTCATGTCACGAAAAGCTTGTGTACCCACACGATTGGCAAGAGAGAGACCTCGTCTTGTTTCATAACCGAGGACTCTTACATAGCGTCGTCGGTGCATTTAAGCCTGAGCAAGTCCGGGCGTTCCACCAATGCAACCTGGCTGCGTCCGATGTTCCCACTGGACCAAGCGATGATGACGTCCTCAAGTGGGCCTAGATCTGATGAGCCTTCTCCCGTTGCCCTTCGAAGGGACACGTGTGGATGTGGTTCTTGATGGAAAAATCCGTATGGCATTTTTGAGTGGGTATTTGTAGGCTATGACATTATGAACTAGCTGCCTTTCCTAGTCGCAAAGATCATGAATTTGCATTTTGGAGAGGGTCCTGATGGTCCGTGTCCTGTTGAGTCGACGTCAAACGCCAGTGATGTCATTGGCTCCCATTTTATTCTATAGCGATTTCTTGGTGTTATTTTTATTTTTATTTGCACCAAGTTATACTGATTAACGCGTCCATAGTTTTTCCCAGTCGGAAGGCGGAACCTCGGTGACCGGGAGAGGTACGATAGCCCGCCCTTCTTGATTTCCCGCTGTGTACGCTCGACGGTCTTCATTTCGGCCGATTGTCTTTTTCGATCTGTTCCTGTCGTACCGTTAGCCATAATCCTTTTTTTTCGTCTCCAGTCTTTGGCGGCCCTCCCTGGTCATCCCGTTTTCTCTCTCTCCTTGGTTTTCGTCTCGTTAGCCTCCCTCTAGCGCTACTTAGCAACGCTCCAAGTGGGCTGTTCCGAGACAGTGCATCAGCCGTCTCCTGTCGAAGATCTCGATTTACCTTTGAACACATAGGTGCATGCCTCCATACCCGGGTGTTCCGACAGAGGTCATGGCAGCCCTCACCGACATAACCGCACCTTCACATCCAGTTTGCCCTTTGTATCAGCTGATTGCATGACATCAAGATACTTGAGACGAACCCCCACTTCAAGCTACTAGGATTGGTAATAGAGAGTACCTCGGTAGTACTGTCGAGAGGAACCCAGGAGATCAAAGACACTTTTTGGTCGACACGCACCTAGTCCTTGCATCTCGGAGTTCTGATTGGTTTGCGATGTGACCGGCTAATTGGTTTCGCCGTTATGTGTCTTGGGCTATCACGCAGTAAAGAGGCCCCCGAGGTCATCGGATAAGCTGAGTGTTATTCTATTGTCCGCACTGTAGTACGCCGTGTGACCATGATCACGGTGCAGTAACATTGGTTTCCTCGGGAACGTCGATGGTCGGCTTGCCGTGCTCATTCTCTGTGTTCGTTATCTTGGACCACAAAAGCCTGTTTAAATCGTTCATTCGGTGCCCCGATTTCACTTCCGGCGGGCCGGTCAAGCAAGCTGGCTTTCAAATCGGATGATTGGAGCACATTATATTTGGATTTACCTGCGTCACCAACAGGAAGGTACGGTGGGAGATCGTGGAGCAGCACCTGTGAGGGCAATGGTTAAGCAGACGTCTTATAACCGTCGATTCGAGATCTGGGGCGGAGCTCAGAGTGGTGCTACGAAAACCGCTTCAAGCCAGTTCAGATTTCGATACATATTTGGATGTTTACCTGTGCTTTTGAAACTATTGATGAAACAGTAGTTGAGACCCACTTGGTACATTTATGCCCTTATCTGCAGTTTCTGATAGCGGAAATTTAGCTTGAACAATGGAACGCGTTAATAACTCGTTAATAACTGATATTATTAGCAGCCCGTCTAGAATGTTCGCCTTTTCGACTCAGCCCTACTGGAGTCAGATCACCATATCTAGTACGTCTCGTTTATTATTAGGAGCAACCCACTTACGCCTGTTGTGAATCATCTCGTAGTTCAACCATGGCGATTGATTTGACCCCTTTACCATTGCCTACCTCCGCGGATCCATCCTACTTTGTCGACTTTGGTCGCCAAGTCAAGGGCGTCCACCCCGGTGAGCTCACACCAGCCCAGTTTACCGAGATCCGCGACGCACTTTACAAGGTTCGCAGTCAAATCTTGCCATGACCAGCTCCACATTGTAATTTGTGAAATCGCTTCTCCCCATCGCCTCACCAGTATGGGGCCCTTTTGTTCCGCAATGTTTCTCTTACGCCAGAACAACAGTATGCGCTCGTCAAGGTAATCGTCTCTCCTCTTTCGCTATATTGGGGGTTCTCGCTCTCTCGCGTCTTACCACCGCCTTGAGTTGTAGGCCTTTGATCCACAATCCGAGAGCTATGGACACGGTAATAACAAGACTGAAACCACAAAGCAGTCCATTCTGCATGCATATCTCAAGACCATCCCTCGCGTCCCCCAGGTTCAACTCATCGGAAACGGTACTGTGACGGATCACGAAGGTCTCGCAACCGCTGCCCTCAAACACCCCTCCCACACGACCTTTCACAAGACTCGCGTCTCTGAGGAGGATGAAGCCAAGGGCTATACCCGTTTCTGCAGATGGCATATGGATGCAGCTTTGTACGACTATAACCCGCCTCGCGTGACCGCGCTCTATGGGATAAAAGTACCCAAAGGCGAGCGTCAGACTGTCCGGTATGACGATGGCACCGGAGACGAGTTGTCGGTTCCCCTCGGCACTACAGCGTTCATCTCAGGCAAGACCATGTTTGAGATTCTGTCGCCAGAGCTCAAGAGTCTGGCGGTAAGAGCATCGGTGCGGTACGCGCCACACCCTTTCATCTGGATGTCCCCGGCGCGTGCGTTTTCAACTGGCTTGGGAATTGAGATGGAAGGGCTCGAGCTCCCTCTGGGAGAACTCCCCGATTGGGAAGAGTCCAAGGTCCAGACGCTCCCTGTCGTAAGTCGATCCAACGCCGGAAAGAGTGGGGATCACTGAACGACGGCGCTCTGGCAGCTGTGGAAAAACCCGGTGACGGGGGACCTCCACTTCCAAGTTCACCCGTGGGGTGCTCAGGAACTCATTGTGGAGCCCCTCCCGGCAGGCGCAAACCGCGATGGGGCTCTGTACCCGGATGGAGCATATATCCAGGATCTTGGAGAGGTCCGGGCACTGCTCTACAGGATGCAGCGACCTGCCATTGCGCCACAGGTAAGTTCCCCAGGCTCCGGTAAATGACGACCCTCATGCCATTTCACGTCACGGAAAGCTTGTGTACCCACACGATTGGCAAGAGAGAGACCTCGTCCTGTTCTATAACCGGGGACTGTTGCATAGCGTCGTTGGTGCGCTTCGGCCTGAGCAGATCCGGGTGTTCCACCAATGCAACCTGGCCGCGTCCGATGTTCCCACTGGACCAAGCGATGATGACGTCCTCAAATGGGCGTAGATATGATGCGTTCCTCTCCCTTCAAGCCATCGCGACACGTGTGGACGACACCGATTGATAATATGTTGAAAGTAGCTTATGACATGTATGACAACGATGAATGAGGTTTGCCATTTCTAGTCCCCCAGAGATCATGAATGTGTATTTTGGGAAGAACTCGGGGAAGCTGGGCAGGATGCGTGTGGCAGACACGTCCTGTCAAAAATAAAATAAAATAAAGTCAATGTCATCACGTTCATATTTTATTTCAATACGCTCATTTCCACTGGGATTTCCGATCGATCCAAACGCACGCACGCACGTCTGCACACACGCACACGCACACAAGCACGAACACGCGTCTTTTTATACGTCTCGATTCCGTGTGATTCGAAATGGAAGCCAGTATTAATTCGATAAACTGCGTCAGAGCGTTTTGGGAATCTCAGTTTCTTTGTCCCCCTCGTTGAGCGGGTAGTGGTCCCATTTCCGAAGCTGTAATGTCCACAATAAGCTGTATTACAACATTTCCAAGTATGCCAGACCATACCCATCGAAGAACGTCGTGGGAGGCAATTGACTGTCCGTCGGCGCCCATGATTAGGTGTAGACTAAGTACGTAAAGGAGGCTGGGAAACTCGATATCAAAGAAGGAAAAAAAGTCAAGACGCGGAAAAAAATTACTATGCACATAAAAAGGGGAAAACATGGCTGAGTAGGCAGGAGAGACTAGCCAAACGACATATGCAAGAAGCCATCCATAAGAAAGAGAGATTTTACAGTCAAATGGAGTGACAACGCGAGACAGATAGGCACGGACGAGTCACACGCAACAACGAAAAAGAACAGAAATTCGACAACATTGAAGATGATCAACATATTCAAAAATAGTAATTATCTATCCCGGGTGATGTCGGATAGGCTGAGCGTCCACCGCACCCTCAGCCTGGTCACGGAACAGACACGGCAGACGGGGGCGGTGACGACGCTACGGATGGTATATCGGTCGGACGTTCACCAACCTCTTCCGCGGGGGAGGTGCCGGGTTCCGGGCTAGTTTCCGAGACTTCAGAGCTTGCCTGAATGTCCCCTTCGTTTACCTCTTGCTCGTCACGAGTACTGCCAGCGACATTCTCATTCGCAACTTCGCCGTTCATTTGATCAACTTGTCCAGCTTCTCGAACGGCATATGCCGAGTCTCGGAATGACTGTTTGCCAAGATCACGCGAGAAGCTGTACAAGGAACGAATATCGTGATCTCGTGCTTCGATATCCGTTTCGGTTTCAGGTTCACCGTCGCTTTCGTCAATAGCGGTGCGAAGAGACGAAACGGCAATGTTGGTGTTGTTCATGAATCCGGTGACCGCTGGAGCGTGGTATGTTGGGGTAAGGGAGGGAAGAGGGGGCATTGAGTATGTCCGGGGTAGAGGCGGAGGGAGGCTACGTCCCGAAATTCGCGACGCGGCTAAACGTGCCACTGGGATAGGTGGCGTCGATGCAGCAGATTTGATCTTCCGGAGCGGCCGAGTGGCACGGCGTGTGCTGCTACTCTTTGAGGGGCGTGGAGAGGCCGGTGAACCTTCTTCGGCAGTGGGCTCCTCGCCGGCAGGACCTGTAGTCGAGTCAATGGAGGTCTGAGAAGAGTTATCACCCTTGTGTACGCGCAAGTGCTGGAGGAGGTTATCATTGCGATTAAAACGTTTATCACAAGAAGGGTGAGGACACTTGAAGGCTGATCAGGAACGATTAGCACCTGCCTCCGTTGAAGATAGGCGTGATGATACGATCGGACTTACGTTTCTCGTGTGTGTGGATGGATCTGATGTGCCTCTTTAAATGCTCACCACGGCTGAAGCATTTGCCACAGTCTTGCACTTTGCACACGTAGACTCTTCCCTTTTTACCCTCTACAGTCTCGCCTTCTACTGCGGTATCCACTGTAGTTGGTACGCGTCGTCCGCGACTCTTCTTCGTCAGGTTCGGAACCGGTACAGGCGGTGCGGTGCGTATGCGCGGACCACGGCGCTCGGCTGTGAACGAGCTGGACGAAGCATCCAAGAATGTGTATTCTCCGGCGGGCGGAGATACACGAGAGATGGTAGGTGGGACCTCTACCGTTGGAGGTTGTTCGGCTTCATCGACGACGGTCATGGAGGACGACTCGGGCAACAGAGGAGCGGGCTCCATTCTAGGAATCTTGGATGATTGATGCATGGAGTCCTGATCAGGATCTTCGTCAGTCTCTTCATCCACTGCTCGCGCGTCAAATGTTCGTTTAAGGGTTGCCAGACCCTTGTGCTGTGATTGTTGTTCATCCTCTGTATCGTCCTCCCTCCCATATTTGCCCCAGCGTACGGTTGGACGGCCAGTCGTCTGGGACCGCGTAATTCTTCTGGAACCGGATGCGGAGTCGGGGGTGGAGGGGGATTGTTCAACCTGGAGAGAGGGGTAAGCCGATGAGCCGAGGGTTCGGCGTTACCCTGGTCAGGGACCAAGTTGGATAAAGGGCAAAACTTTGCTGACCATTTTCTGCGGTGTATTGAGGTCAACAAGGGTTGGTTCTTCGACTAGAGTGTTCTGTGAGACGCCGTTTGTAGGTTTTTCCATTTCCTGAGGACCTTGCATTGTTTTTAGGCTGTTTGATGAGAGAATTAAAACCAGACACTTTGGGAGGGTCGCAAAAGCGTACCTAGTGAGTGAATATGGGCAAGAAGGGGGGCACAAGAAAGCTGTATGCCGTGAAGAACGACGAGAGCAAGTTTTTAGGGCACAAACGAGGGGCTGGGACGGGACTGGGAACGATGTGTTGATTGTCGGAGCCCCTGTCCAAGGCGGACGGACAGGGAAAAAAACGAGATCAAAAGACCACGTGTGAACGAGTCCACAGCGGAGTCCATAATATTATTCAGCAGGTCCATGGACCACCATGCCGACGCCGGCAACTCAGAGCCAGTAGGGTCTCCATAGGACGGATATCTTGTCCTCGAGACTCCCTCCATAGCGTGAGGAAATGAGTACAGATTTACCATGATAAGAATCCTCAGCCCTTCTGCGGCACTCGTTTTTGGGCCACTGCATTTTCAGGTCACTGTATTTTCAGCCCGAACGGCCTTGGGTCAGTCCCGACCCGCATTTGTGGCTATCTTTTACCGACATTGTACCTTTGGGACCCTCTTCCTGCGGCTTCCGCGCCGAACACGTCGTGAATTCGTTTAATGGGCTCTCAGTGCCCTTTCTTTCTTCGGCCCATCCCCCCCCATTCTTGTACCACTCTCCTCCTGCGCAATACTCCACTGCGTCGCCATCCAGCCCGATCCGACGGCACGCCACGACCGTTTCGAGTCTCGCTTTCTGGAAGCCCTCCTTCACCTTTCATTTCAGGCATCATATCCGGATCTCTGCTCCCAAGATGCATTGGTTTGCACCTGACCCATTTCTACCGTACCGGCGCTGTTCCCTTGTTCACGTCTAATGCAGACCACGTTTACTCTCCACGACCGCGTGCAGGGACGCAACACGAGGTCTCGCTCACTATCAGTACAGTCAGTATTCGGGTCCGTTGTCACCCATATCTCCATATTGTGATTGTGCCACATTCTCGTGGTGCTAGACCAAGTAAGGAAACCAGTCTCCCTCGGCGAAAAAATGACAGTTTGACCTCCGGACGGAATGCGCAGTTGGGGCGCAAAGGTATGTTTACGACTCAAGCAAGACTGATGCATTCCGCAGATCCGCAGTAGGTTCTCCATAAGGTATGTCAGTATTCTCATGGACGGGCAGTTATTAAACCCGGTGGTGCATTCTCGGCTGACATTTCCACAGGAACTAATACACGCGATTATGCATTCGCCGTCCCTCCTGCCTCTCGCGATCGCTGCAGTTTCCCTGGGACCACGATAACGATCCCTGAAAGGACTAGACTCGAGAGTGGTCGCCAAGATTTTCCTGCGTGATCAATTATGCCACATCCCTGGTGCCTTGGAAGCTGAATGACACACCTTTCAATGTCGTTGTGCGATGGCGTGCTCCAGTGCCTCGACAGTCCGACTTCTCACGCGATCATGTCCGATCTTCTTTATCACGACGTGTTCGTTGTATAACCGATGGCATATCCAGCCAGTTTATGTAGCCAATCCACGGAGCAGTCCGGTACCCCAATCGGCCATTTTGTAACACTCGAACGTTTGATTTTGTGCGTTGTCGAGACTGTGATATTGGTAAGTTTAGATAGTTTAATTAGGACTCGTAGGCGAGCGAGCTTCGCTGAGCTCATCAACAAGGTTTGGCTGTTTTCGGTGATCGGACTAACTCCACACCACCCGGCAGTTTGGTTTGAGGGCGAGCGCATAAACGTGCACAGGAGTTTCCTATTGACCAAGTATTCTTCCTCTGGCCAGGGTTGAACGTTGAGATCCTCACATTCTTTGATCAGTCACACCTCGAGGTGGACCCATGTTTGCCACATGCATGCACTAGTGCCGAATTTGCATTCATTCTTGTCCTGATGTGAAGCTGACGTGTCCCAAAAAAAAAATACAGCACCCACAGAATCCTGCCATTTATGCAAGGCATCGGCGCTACGGATGGGCTTCCAGTACCTCTCTATTGTCTTGATCGATGTTTGTATGGCCGTAAAAGGGATTTCACAGCGCACAGGACGTGGAGCTTGAGCGGTATGAGTCAGATGAGTCTAGGATGAACGCCATTATTCGGACCGAAAGCGTGACGAGTTGAGGGAGTGAGTTGATGAGAGCCTGATGAAACAAGCTACTCCGCAGAGATCCGTACGGCGATGCACATTGCCTCTTTTGTTGGGTTCCATTCATTCATTGTTCTCTATGGCATGCTGCTGATGGGGGGGAGGGGGGGGTTCTACTTCCGGCGGTCACTTACGTCTAGTGGCTCGCTCCCGCGTTCGACGGCCGGACACCAGTTGATTACGAGGACGATGGATATTGATAGCATCGGGAATCACGAGGAAGACGTGTCAAAGCGGGAGGCACGAGCAGCTGGAAGGACCCGCAGAAACACTAAATAGAAGGTTCAGCAAGTGTGTATGAGATGATCGGTCATTCTTGGAGAACCTGACAGCAGGGTCCCACTGGCACTTGCCGACGGACATGTAAATGAATTAAATTCCATCGATATGCGATGGGCGGCGTGATATGAATACGAAGCCAAAGTAGAGCGATGGCTGTATGAATGACATTAAGACATGGATGACTCGTTTGGGGATGATTCTAGGCAGGAAGGAGAGGGTGACTGGGGGAGATATAGAAGCCGTCGGATTGATTGGGGGAGAGATCACGGAGAAAGCTACGGCATTACAAGGACGAGAAGCGTCAGGGCGACAGCCAGAGTTGTAAGCCGAGAAATGAGGCGCGTGTTTGAATGGCCTCGAGGGTTTACGTCGCTATGGTAGGTGATTGCGGATAGACAGTTCATGTGTAAAATTTGCAATCGTGCAAGGAACAGCGGTGAAAGGGACACGAGGTGGAGAGGTAAGAGGATGGTAAATCGGAAAAGAGCGAGGCGCAAGACAAGAGGAGCGTGAGATTTGCAGAGTACATAAAGAGAGCCGAATGATAACGTTGGCAGGTTTACTTTACTATCGGGATCAGTCGAGGGATCGGAGATGGCAAGTGTTGCGAACCTTAGATTCAGTGATTCGGATGGGGATCCCATCTCGAACTGATTCAGACTGATTCGTTGTTTTTGAACAGTATATGGATCGATGAGACGGACAAGACGCCTCGTGCGATGATCACCGGTATGGGCACGGTGATGGGAACTGCCGCAGTACTTTTGGCTGTCTCGAAAGCACTTCGCGCAGAGGGACACCCTTATGGGAAAGATACGCCGATAGATCGTGTCCGTGAACTTGTCGAAGAAGAGTCAACAAGCATACACAGCCGAGTGAAATACGCGCGGAAAGTACATTAAAACATCTTCGTCTCTGCTTTATCCCTCTCCCAGCCTCTCATCTGTCGGCAGTGCTTCGTCCTGTACTTCTGCGCGGACCTCCCCCCCCCCCGCCCATCCTGCACCGCTCCCCAGTAGGCTGTCCTCACTGACTCATTGCCGCTCACCCCGTCCCCTTCTTGACAGCATCTGGCACCAACGCTATCCCCCTCCCATTTAACGACCCTTGACGACCCAAAACACGATCCCCCCCTCCCACTTCAAAACACCAAGTTCCCACCGACCCACCGTCTGACGCCGTAACAAGACTTGCGCTTGCCGACTCGATCGCGTCGCGCACCGTTGTCAGACGCTGCGGCGCCTCCCCGTCTTGCTCCGTTCGCTCCCAAATTACAATTACTCCACAGCCACTTCGATCACCTCCCCCGTACCTGAACAGGCCACCACTGCCCCAGGGTGCGCGTCGGTTCTTGTTCTTGGTATGACCAACCATTTCCAACATTATCAATTGCATATTTCCATAGAACGCTCCGGCCGTTCCTCAGTCACATCTTGGCGTCAGATACGATTCACTAAATAATCTACGGTCCTTCACTTTCCTTAAAATGCAGGCGGACTCCAACGGTTACTTTACTTATTTTGCTCCCTCACTCCATCCTCTTGCTTCATCCGAGCCCCAGGTATCTTTCCAGGCTTCCGTAGGAACAGCCAGAATGTCTGGCTCACCATATCCTACTGCCACCCAGTCCCACTCCAGTCCTCTCACCGCTTTTAACCACGGGCATTATTCCCCGTCCGTTCACACTATTTCTTCCTATAGTGCCCATTCTCAACACTCCCCCCTCCATCAAGCAAGCCTGGGCTACAGCCCTTACCCATCAGACGTCTCTGCAGCGTCCGCCGAATCCCCCCTCTCCTCCTCCTCGGCCAACGAGAGCCCCCTCCCCGAACCCCCCATCGATAGTATGGATAGCGACATGGCCGCCCATGTCGCAACGGGGGACGACTACTATCCCTATGCGATGTCAGAAGACATTTCAGTCGGCTATCCCTGCAGCCATATCGGCTCTCGTCCTCTTCCCGTTCCCGCTTACACCCTGGACAGTCCAGAATACTACAAGCAGCCAGTCTCGGCCCCGCTACCCTTGAATCTGTCAGTCGCCATGAGTTACTCTTGGTCACCCGAGGCGAAGAAATTCCAGCCGCTATATCCGCCGATACAGCAAAGACATAGCCTCGCAAAGTACCCTGCCCAGCCACCTGTCGCGGCACCCGCGCATTCGGCCGCAAGAGCTGCCTGTGGTAGTGCTCAGCCCTCCGAGCAGGCAATCGACGAGCCCGATCTTGTTTATCCACAGCTTCCTTCCCGGCATTATACCAGTGTCCCCACACAATTAACGCAGCCATTCTCGCCAGGGTATTCGCCTCGGCAAGGCGTCAGCGTGAAACAGGAAAATGACATCCCCTTCCCTGACTTGTACAATCGATCAGCTGACATTGCCGGCCCTAGCAATGGATTTGGAGCTTTTCGGGCCCTGCTTGACTCAGGTTCGCATATTTTCAATTCTGCGAATATCCCAGGGGATACCAATCACCCAACTCTCATAGCTCCCACCAACTCATCCGCGGCTCTTGATTTGGCGTTGCAGTATAGCCAATCTCCAGCCAATCAGGCCTCGATGAATGTACCAGTGCTTTCTGCCCCTGTTCCGCGCCATTCAGCGTACTTTGGAACGTCGCTGGTCAATAATTGCGAGCGCACGTGCCAGGAACAGGAACAACAACAAGAACGACATGCATTGAGGGTACGGACCCAGGGTCTGCAGGAACAGCGAACCGTCCGGCCGGCCGAGGTGTCCCCTGTCATGGGTGTTGCTGAGCTCCCCGATGGCGGCGACGAAGACGCTGAAGGTGAACCGGACGTTGAGCCCTTGAGCCTCCACGACGGCAGCACCAACGGACATAGTACGGTGGAAGTTTACGACTACACGGGAGAATTCGTTGGAGGGTCGCTTTCAGGGACGGGTAGTGGTGAAGATGCGGAGGGCGTAGAAGAACTAAATGGCCATGACCTTGACTACGATTACAGGGCAGAGGAGGAGGATGACGCTGGCGACGGCGACTTTGTGCCACGCAGCCGAAATACGTCAAAGAACACGCGGAGCTTACGTCCTCGATCCATAGCCGGTAGAAATCCGGTGCGGTATCATCCTTATGGAGCAGATCTCTCACCCTCTGCCGTCAAGGGTTCTCCCAGGTCACCTCTCATCTCTGCCTCTGAAATGTCACCCGCTTCTTCATGTGGACAGCCGGGGAAGATGCGGAAGAACGCGAGGACCCTCCCTATCCCTGTACCCGTTCCAAATCTCACGAAAAAATCAAGGGGCCGACGAGTCCCGACCGTGAGCAATACGAGCGTTGGACGCGGCCAAAGAGATGCAGCGCTGGGCGCTCGCATTTATCTCTGTGACGTCAGCGGATGCGGGAAATGCTTTGCCAGAGGAGAGCACCTTAAGAGACATATCCGAAGCATTCACACCTATGAGAAACGTGCGCCGTATATCCACAATTACACGTCATACTTTGCTAACCAATCCCTCTATAAAGCGCATAAATGCCCACATCCTGGGTGCGGTAAGGAATTCAGCCGACATGATAACCTGGGACAGCATATGAAGGTTCATAAAGACTTTCCGAAAGTTATGGAGCGCGTGAGGGG
>JBBPUO010000385.1:0-11517 GCA_038094755.1 Caloboletus firmus | reverse complement strand
CCTCGGAGGCATCGTTAGTGTCAAAAAACTGAAAATGGTCTTGAAAGGGAGTCGTAGAAACCATGTAGTGTCCCAGGTGACGCCGCAGTCACTGGAGGGGTAGTGAGGGACGAGGGGACAAGGGGCGCGTTTGACCATTTCCGTGCTTGATAAAATCCAGGAACAGCATCGCGAAAGCTGGATATGAAGTGCACAACCCTACGCTATCTTGCGTCAATGCACCACCCGGCGAGTAGGGACGTCGAGATCGACTATGCGTCAACTTGGCGTCAAAGAAATGGGACCCAGAGCGGGGTAATGCCACCGGCACGCCACTCAAGACAGCACTGCTCGATGTCGTCCATGGACGTTTCCGTTGCCTCGGAATGCACTGACATAGCATCGAGAGCGACAGTATTGTCTATACTCGACGTCTCCACGGACGCATGGGCCTGGTCGCGGATGGATCCCGTCTCGCCGCCCCCACCGGTGAGGGAGTCGAGTGCGCCCATGGCGATGGTGATCGAGACCAGGGAACGCTGCAAACGCGTCAGAGGAGCTCACTCCTCGAACCACCCTGTTCGATAAACTCGAATTTCAAGGCGTTGATGTTTCGAAAGGCGCGTTGACAAGCCTGATGGAGCCGCGTGACCGCATTGACGTCGACGGACTCACTGGCCGGCTAAGACAGTGCAGATTGCGGATGCGGTGTAGCCGGGCTTTGGCCGTCGAGGTACTACGCCCTTGAAGAAGACGGTTCCGGTGTCAGCCAGGTTTTCGACGATGCAGTCGGGGGTGAGCTCGACCAAGGAATAGAACATGTCGAGAATGCGGAGATGTGTCTGGCAGACATAATTTAGTGCGCGGTCAAGTACGAAAGGACGCAACATAACATGGCCACCTCCCAGTGACCGCCGGTTCCGACACATTCTTACCCACAATATAAATGTCAGCAGTGATTAGGAGAGTGATGTTTATAACGACTCGGGCTCGGACTCAGGCTATCCGAGGCACTCAATAGGCTGCTTTCCTAAATTCCGACATACCGAGTTGTTCGCGATGGCTTCAAACATTGCACCGACCATCATCCAAATCGACGGAAGCTTCTGTGAAGGCGGGGGGCAGCTCCTGCGAAACGCTGTGGCATTGTCTGCTCTCCTCTCCAAGCCAATTTCCATCTCAAATGTTCGACGAAGCCGTCGACCTCCAGGCCTGCGAAGACAACATGAAGCCGGTACGTTCTCTCCTTTCTTGAGACTCGGATCCTATCAACACCCAGTGGATTTCTAGGAATAAACCTTGCAGCATCGATCTGTTTTGCAGAAACCAAGGGAGTGGACGTGGAATCCACAACGATCGACTTCCATCCCGGTCCCATCCAGCTGCCCAAAATGCTGAATGCAGACCCAGGGTCTGCAGGGTCTACGACGCTCCTCCTCCAGGTAGCTCTTCCTTGCCTCTTGTTCTCTCCACCAGGGAATCAAGTTTCCGAGTCCCGAACCTCGCACGAAGCCCCCACGTCCGTTCTCGCACTCCGCGGTGGCACAAATGCCTCGCTCGCCCCGCAAATCGACTACACGCAGACCATCTTCCTCCCGTTCCTCTCAAAGCACTTTCACTTCTCGCCTACCCTCACCATCAACCGGCGAGGGTACTACCCTAAAGGGGGAGGCTCTGTGCTTTGCACAGTGCCCTCTATCTACGGGCCACTGCCCCCAGTCATCTTGACGGAACGTGGGCGGGTGAGCGCGATCCGGGGAGCTGCCCGCGTTGGCGGGTTACCGCTGTGGATCGCACAGCGCATGGTGTCAGGGGCATACCGCACGCTTCTGTAGAGTGGGATCGCGTCTACGGAGATCTCCCTCGTAGCTGTGAGGGAGCGCGACGAGGATGTTGTAGGCGCTGGAGGAGGAATCTTGTTGTGGGCCGAGACAGACAATGGGTGTGTGGTTGGAGGGTCTGCGGTGAGCACGAGCGAGAAGAAGCCGGAGACAGTTGGAGAGGAGGCTGCAAGGGAGCTACTGAGGAATTTGAACCATGGGGGATGTGTAGACGAGTATCTGCAGGACCAGATAATCATCTTCCTTGCTTTGGCCAAGGGGACCTCGATCGTCAAAGCTGGTCCACTGACAGATCATACCCGGTATTTCGACCCTGCTCGTCATACTGCAACTTTGACTGAGACGTGCAACAGAACTGCAATCCATATAGCCCAACGAATGACGGGGGCACAGTTTCACATTGATAAAAATGCGCCAGACAGTGCGATCATTACTTGCGAGGGGATTGGATTCATCCCTTCTCAACCAAGAATGTAGCACAGGATCTGGTATTACCTTGATGCTCTTGCCTCTCATAATAAATAATACAATTAAAAGTGCAACAATCTCCAGGTTAAAGCGCAGTATTACATGGGAGAAGCTAAGTCCAATGCATAGAGTAGGGCGTTCCCGTTCGTGCGCTTCGTGTACAACAATCGCTCCTTACTATCTTTATCGATTCCAAGAAAGAAGTGACATGTCTCCCAGACGTCTACAACACGATTAACCCAAGGAAACTAATTGCATAGAAGTGAATAACATACCGAGGTTTGAAGAGGTGACGAATGGTGCCTGCAAGCGCGAGAAGCACAAATACGCCTGACGCTGCCACATAAGCCCATCCCAAGAACGGGTTTTTGCCACCTATCCAAGAAACCGTAGAGATTACGAGTGACTTGGTTCCTCCAAAGCCTTGTACCGGGTAATCTTGAACACAAATTATAAGCCGACTTGGATATACCCTCAACCATCCAACTCACTACTATAGATTTGAACCTGGTATTGTCCCGCAGGTAAGGTAGTCGTATCGTTCCTCCCATACAGCTTTGAAAACGTGGGTAGACCTGCTGTTCTCATCCAATTTTGGAAGTGTTCATCCTGTGTGAGATCTGGGGGTGGGTTGGAGCTTGTGTAGTTTTGTGGGTATCTGAGTGCCCAGTTGGGGGGAGGTACAATCTCATCGAGTCCATAACCGGGCGTCGCGCTGTATTTCTTGGCTTCGCCGGGCCAAGCAATGCCATTCTGGGTGAAATTATAGTCCGACGCGCCAGACGAATCAGAGATTGGACGGAAGCCAGAAATCGTGTCTGCATATTGATAGTCAGCCCGCGGGGGACTCCTCAAGGAATGATCAAAAGACCCGAGAACTTACCGTTAAACACTGAGTTCGCAATCAAGCCGCACGGGTAGATCGCCTTTCCATCACTTGTCACCGCCAGTGGTTTGCAGTTGCTGTTGCCAAGCGTACTTGGATCCACATACTGACCCTGAAGCTGGGAAGTGTCGAGACTCTGTACATATCGTCGATTGTTTTGATAAAAGTTGGTCAGCTTGTAATATTGAAATACGGGCGCCTGTAGATCAGCTACGACGTCGAACCGGATGATGCAAGAATGGATTTGACTGTAGGGAGCTGTTGCGTTGTAGAAATACGCATATGTGGGTGGAGTGACAGATTTTGGGCTATCTGAGGAGCGAAGGTTGTATGAATAGGACGGCATAGGGGTGAAGTTGGGATTGTCAGACGTGGAGGTTGTCAGATTCCAGCAATCGGTATAGTCGAAAGTCATCTCGGACACCTATAAGTTGCGGAAAGGCATGCGGCAGAGGCAATGATGGACATGCGGGTGCAGAAAGGTAAAGAAGATGAATCGGGAATGAATGGATGGCATACCAAGCTGCTTCCCCACACGAGTAAACCACCTATTGGGGCGAAGATAATGCCAATGATGAAAAGTGTAGGTAGGACGGTCTTTGGGGTGAGTATAGGCTGCCATGCTTTCAGACGCTGTTGTTTGAAAGCAGTGTCTAGGCGGGAGGTTTGCTGCGGTCAGAGACTGGGAAAGAACGACTTGGCAGCAAGACTTACTTGCGGGCCGTCTCCAGCTACCCTTCTCCTTCTTGCGCTCACCATTCTGGCCGTCTGCGTCGTCACTGCGCTGCTTCCTGCGACTGAATAGGCCCATCACTGTGGTCGTGGTTGTGGTCGACAAAGAGATATTAGAGTGCTGTTCACACAGCCACGACAATGATGGTGGGGAGTGTCTTGGTCAGCAGGGAGACAGTTCCCAGTGATATCATGGTCGCGGTGCAAGCCATCGACGAAATAACGGACCCAAGAAAAGTCATTCAGCGCATCTACGACGACGACGGCGACGGTGTTGACGGCCAACGCATTCATCGTCTTCCGTCCGCAGTGACTAGACACTTTTCAGATTTATTCCTCAGTGCGAGTGACCCCCACGCGTTAGATCAGGTTGAAATCAACCCGCCTCTAAGTCTTATCAGCCTCATGCTTATCGTATTCGTGTAGCTCCCGTCACTCGATGTATCCCATCCTCCAGAGTCGTACACGCGTAACACGCTTGTGCGCTTCCGCGCCATGGTGCAGGACACCTCCCTTCAAAACGAAATGTATCTCGCGAGGCTCAGCAATGGTAGGTGTGGAGGTTGGGGAATACAACCTACACACGACGATCACGACTCGGGTGCCTTTGACCCGGATCTTCTTGGAGCCGCCTCTATCTTTTGGGCAATCTCTGTTCCCGGCGAGTCTCCCTGGCGAGCCGCTGAAATTTCTCAGCTAGATTCAAGTGCGCACGCGTTGTCTCTGCGCGCTCATTAATTAACTAGCTGCGCTAGCAAGCTTCCCCGTACATCAGTCCCCTCAGCCCCACAAGTTCCCCGTTCCAGGAGCACCTCACATCGGAGTTCGAGTCAAGGTACCATAATCCAATTTCCGTTGCGTGCTTCACTGATGCATACCAGATATATGACAATGCTGACGTGGAAAATCTGCATTCGACCGATGTAGTTACTTTTGTTGGGATTGCTTCTACGGAGTCGTACGTGATAACAAAGTTGCCTAGTGACCCAGAGTCTTCTGACATGCTATCCTCCAAGCCTCAGCATAGAGGATGATTCTTCACCAGAAGTTCCCGTATTGCATGTTCTCTGTTATCGGGTAGCCTCTGCGAATCCAATTCTCACAAACATTGATGTCAGCGTGCGCACAGATCTCAAAGACTGGATATCCAGCGAGGCCTTGGGCGGCGACAACGATGCCGCAGAATGGCTTCTTCTTCAACTAGCATCAAATGTGTTCGTAGAGAGATGTATTCCTTGATTCCTTGTTGATCCTCGTCATAGACACACTCGTGCAATCCCGCTTCTCCCCCCCTCCCTGACAATATCACGCTTTCCTTCTCCTTCGTCAACCGAGCTCCCCCCGACTCTCTCACACGTCCTTGAAGAGCTCCTTCCCCAGTACCTCCTTATTCCGCTTTCATTGGATGTCCTGAACAAGATCTCCTTCCTTCCCGAAAGCAAAGAAGAGGACTTACACTCTGGATATTTGCAGCTTCCCTCCGGGACAACTATCCTTTTGACTGAGACTGCGGTACAAGAGGGTCAACTGCTTGAGAGAGGTATGTGATCACTTTTTCTCTTCATCCGGACTAATGATGGTCTCGATGACAGGCATCACAAACATCCAAGCAATCCAGGATGTGATGGACTCGCAGACGGTGGAATACGTATTTCCGTTCTCAAGTAAATTCACCTTTCACAGCGATCTCCCCATGATTGTAGTGAGTGAAGGAAGGAAGAGTGCATTCTTTCAGGTAAGTATAGACATAGGAGCTCTGCTCCCTTGCTGCCATTGATCTCTCGCTCCCACACTTGCCTGCAGACTAGTATCAACCTCCCACTTCGGTGCTCTCACGCCACTTCCAACTTATACAAACCAAAAGATGAGATCTCTTTGCCTCCAGCGGAGAAAATGGCAGCCTACCGCTCATACATTGCTGCGTGTAAACTGATGAGCGAAAAGGTGCAGGTAACCGAAGAGGCTTCCAAGGTAATGATAGTCATCATCACCTGATATGTTGCACAACACCTCATGCCCACACAGCATATCCAAAACGACTTTGTCCGTCGGCGTCAACAAGACAGGTCGGTGACTCCGAATGAACTTGTGCACCTTATGAAAGTGGCGAGGTCAGCACCCTTTCCCTGGTAATCCTTGTCACAACTATGTTAATATTCACGATATCAAGGCTTCTTGCAGCATCCCTGTTGCAGAATGAGGTGGCGATCGACGTATGGGAGCAAGCTAAAGAGCTTGATGGTCGGAGGCGGGCGCGTTAGTACAGTGTAGGGCGAGTATGACCGTAAGATGGTTGCAATGCATAGGACCTAGCTGCTTACTGATAACTTGTGCTATTGATTCTCGCATAGAAGCAGCGTTCACGGGACATGATATGCAGAGATGTACACGATGAGCACCACTTGTCTCGAACTGCCTCGCTGTACCACCCGTCCAAATTGAAACGTCACATTTCGTCATATTCAAGAACAGACTACCTGCGAAATCCTTACATTGAAAGTTCTGTTGGATCTCAGCTCACCGTTTTTCACTTCTAACAGGACTCAAGAATGAGCGACAGAACTACTCTCATAACACAGGGCACGCAACTATCCCTGCGGCGCGCTCCTCGGAGAGTGAAGATTCTCGATAAAGGGGGGATGTCAATTTTCGACAGCGAGGAGTTGTAAGTTGACGCATTTATGTTAATCGACACAATCATAGACGCGCCCCACTGCAGTGCCTATCTAGTAAATGTAGAGTGAGTACTCTTACCTGGATGCACCTCATTAACTGCATCTTCCTTAAGCATTGGGGGGCAAGACTTTTGGGTTACCTTTGATACCGGCTCGTCGGATTTAGTGGGTTCGCTTCCGGTCATGCGCAGATGTTCGCTTACGACACCCTTGTGAAGTGGATTGTCTCTTCGGATTGCACAGATGCGGACTGTCAAGGAGTCGCAATGTACTATCCGTCGGCATCGTCCACTCTTCATCTGACCGGGATAGTTTTCAAGCTGGATTACCTTCTCGGTTCCGTACAGGGCTCTGTAGCTACCGAAAACGTCACTATTGGTGCCATCCAGATAGTCTCTCAGACATTTGGTACTATAATAGTCCAACCCAACCCGTTACCGATTGATGCTCATGCCGTCTTCCAGCGCTGGCCAATGAAACAAATGAACTCTACCTTGCAACGACCGGAAACTCGGGAATCCTAGGTCTCTCGTTTCCGCCCGCAGCTGGAATTCAATCAACAGTGGGGACAACCATCCTTGACAATATCTTCTCCCACTTGAGTGAATCCGACCGTTTCTTCGCTTTCAAACTCGGTCGAGACAGCGGCGATCCGAGCGCCGTTAACTCGTCGTTCACCATTGGCAAACTTGATCCCTTCGTCGTGGGTACTGCAAACGGAACTACTCAACTGACATACTTCCCCGTATTCAAGACACAATCAAGCCCTTACGACTATTGGAAACTCCCCATAGTCGGCCTGACCATCGATGGATTCCATCTGCCACTGTCTCCTTCCCTCGTACCTGGTGCACCTTCTGCGATCGGGGTTCTCGACACGGGTACGACGCTCATTCTCGGACCCACTCTAGACGTCAATGCGTTTTGGGACAGCATCGGGACGGGGGAGTCGACAAGGTACAATGCGCAGTCGAACCTCTGGGAAGTACGATGTGACCGCGCTGTCGATGTTCGTTTCACATTTGGGCAAGGTGAGGGAGGACGAGAGTACGCGGTGCATCCCGAGGATATCAGCTGGGCAGAAGGTGAGCAGAAGGACGGGTGGTGCATGGGGGGCGTGCAGATCAATGACGGAGTGCGTGAATGGATAGATTGTACCGTTCAGGTCGCTCACGGGGCTAGCAGGTAAACTCTGGGGACTGGCTACTTGGGGATGTGTTCCTGAGGGTAAGTCATCGCGCCTACCCCAAACGCCCTGACTACAGCCATATTTCTGTTCAGAATGTATACGTCGTCCACCAGGGCATAACGTCTTCAAAACCTCCACTCGTTGGACTGTTGAGTCTTACCGACCCGCAAACCGCACTAGCGGACTTCCAAAACGCCCGCGGATCGGACCCTGCGCCACCACCGTCGGTATCCAACTGCAGCCGCTCTGAGCAGTGGACAGAAAATGCGAGGATTGCTACTGCAGTGTCGGTGGTGGGCGGGTTTCTACTTGGCGGACTGGCCACGGCGATTTATAAGGTGAAAAAAAGATCGAGAAGGGCGAGCACCCGACGTTGAACCGATGGCAAGCAAGTAAAAGTCCATAGACCATTGACGCACTTTAACTAGTACAATTTCAGGGGAAGAGTACAGTTCGAAACCATTTGGAATACATGTCAGATACGGGAATAATAAGGGCGAGAAGAAATGATATATATGTAGCTTATCCGCTGTGGATGTATCCTGGCTGATAGTTCTTGCCGTAATTCTGCGGCCCTGGACTGACTAGAGGATACGCGTACTGGTTCTGTACACCAGGGTGCTGATATCCCGGCTGGGCTACAGGAGGTTCCCACCTAGTTCAAAAAAAGCGGGGAGTGTCAGATTATTAACCATCTACTAACATGAAGAACGCTGGATACCCACCCTGGCTGCATATCGGTCTGAAGCTGGCATATCCCACATATCCAGACATTTCTAGACCTGAACGGAATCAAGGGTACAAAACAGAGTTCGATCCACTTGCGCGATTTGGCGGCGAACATGGAAGCTTGTTATGATTAGGTTAATTGAGCAAACATGCTCGAATCCCGAAAGCCCGGGGTGCACTCACCATTGTGACATCTCGGACAGATCCGTGAATCTTGGCTTCCATTGGGCGATACTCTAGTCGGGCAGCCAACTGTGAATTCCAAAGCTCATTATCAGGCGACTGCGGACGTGGAGAGCGGGTGGTGTTGCGACTGACATACGATGGGGATACAAACTGAGAGAATAGAACTGTTACTCAGTCGAGAAAGGCAGGGATGTTAGAGCTCACGTAGGAGATCCAGCATGACTGGGCCTGAATTCGAAGGTCTGATGAGAGGGGGAGGAGGGAGTGGAGGGCTGCCTGATATTTCTCACGGGAGGTGTCTGTCCCAAATAGACAAGCACGTGCTACAGTGGGCTCCATATGGTAATCAATTGCGCCTTGTAACATGTACTCCTTGTATTCGACGACGAGCATTTGCAAGTTCCACTCAGGAATTCCCTACGCTGCCACGGCCGATAGTGAAATCTATTGACTCTCTTCTGATGCACATGTTGTGGCAACCCGTTATTTTTCCAGGACCTTGATAGTCACTGAGGAGCGCCTTCTGTGTCGTACTAGACAGCGGCGTCATGCGTTGCCAACGTTCCATCATTCGGTGGACGACACAACCGATATGATGCACACATATGTGCATACCGGATTGTCCTCCTGGTCATGGGCAGAAAACTCCAAAAAGGCCTTGGTCCTGGACGCGATGATCGAGACGAATCGATCTTGCCGGCGCGGGGACTCCTAAGCTTACGGTAGAGGCAAAGGAACGACAGTTCAATTGTGCCATCGACTATTTGAAGGGTGAATTTTTGTCCCCACACATGGCTGTGAGGAGTGGCATGTGCAATATATATATTGACGTATGATGAGTGGATGACAGGTAATTTGGAGCGTACCGTTATGAGGACGCACCCACCGCAAACGGGTTGCGCCCACAATGAAGCTGTGTCATGGGAGGGAGGGTTAGCAATCGAATTTAATTTTGGTTCTGATTGAGGTAGAATGGGACCCGCCCAACGTCTGAATCGGAGGAGTACAAGGTTGCATAATTACAGGACCCACATACGATCCGGTCCGGTCACCTGAAACCGAACCCGGCAAGATTACAAGCTTGACATGAAAATCTCTGTAGGGAACAACCCCGAAAATCAATCAGCATGCAGGTTCCGTAGTAGTGGGCGTTGCTGACGAACATTTTTCAGGGATCACCCGATCTACTCCGATTCTATCTCCAGCTTGAGCCAAGCGTCCATCTTCCCCCACACGTCCTCCTGTTCGTTTGTCCATTCTTCTTTTTTTTCTCTGACACAGGTAGCGCACAATCCCTCCGCCGCCCAGTCGATTTGTTTGAGTTGTTCAAGGGCCTCAAGAGGCTTGTACACGCTATCTCCTGCTATTGCAGATTGTGTGACCAGAGGAAACCATTTCTCTGCTAATAGGTTGGTACACGCCATGTGTGGTGTTACAGGCTAGGAAAAAAAAAGAAAGATCAACGGAACTGAGCCTGAATTACAAATAACGAAAGGAGCAAAAAATTCCTGTGCACCGAGCCCTAAGTTGCTGAAAGGCAGGCATGGACGCCGCCGACATCCTGGTAGCGAAATGCCACCGACTTCATTCCCACCAGAGAAGCCATGCGGTGACAAACATAGACAAAAGAAAGGGGATTGAGAGGACTAGACACACCGGTTCAAATAAGACGGGGGTAAAGTGCTCCAGGATGCCATTCATGAGATTTCGGCAACGTTCAATGTCTGGGGGTCGCAGGGCTATCGGTTTCAAGGGTATTACATTTTCGTCCGGGGCAGCATCCGACTCAGGCTCAAAGTCAGTCGTTGTCACAAGGCTGTAGTAAATGCCTTTCCGGATCTGCGAGTCATCAAGTGGGTACCGGTTTCCCGGAGGGAGGGGCCTGAGTCACCGTCTGTTTGATAAATCGAAATGACGTGTAGGTTGAAGACTCACAGAGGCAATGTTGTACTGCCACGCGAGACTCAGTCCCTCCTCGAGGTGATTGGGGTGAACAAAAGGGGACGGTCCGCTGGGAAACATGGCTACGAGATAAGATCTCGCCAGGTTATGTACTGATGGGATATCCAACTGCTCCGGCGAAGACACGCGAAGTATGGCAGTAACATGTTGGAAGGGTGCTTCCAGTGACAGTGGACTGTATTGGATGCACAAGGCGTCCGGATGAGAACAAAGGGTGATCCGTCTAGTATTACTGCTCACGTATCGTGGTAGAGATGCACCAACAGCGACGTGAAATCCTGAACTTGCACGTTGAGCACAAGCGGAATGGTTATGATAGGAACGTCGCATCCGTCCTCCGACTCTCGGGGTAGAACAGCTCTGGAATGTCGGCACAGTAAGCCTTCGTGGATCCTGAATAGCACGATGCTGTCTTGGTTGTCGACCTGGTGGTTATGTGCCCTCACGATCACCGACCCATCATCAAACCAATAAACGGGATGTCGATGGACTTGAGAATCTGCCTGGATCACCATACTCCGACTTCTGCTTCCGGATCCAGCTAACCCCTACAGCAATGGTCGATTGAGGAATGCGCGTGGCAACCAAACAATAACGGAGGCTGATGGAGTGGTTATGGTCGAGAGTAGTAGGAGCATGCACGTCTCAGCAAATTAAATTCCCACCAGTTGGGCGTCGATCCCACCTACGTGATGAGGTAGACGACCACAAGGGTTCATTATGCAGGAAACAACAACACAACGACGCAAGTCGTTAATACAGCACTTTACTCAATCGTTGTATAGAATTAAGAAGAATATCGCCCTGCTTCACTACTTTCTCGTATTGAGCGTTCTTGAGTGATGGTCGCGTCGTTTCGACGATTCCATG
>JBBPUO010000384.1:10271-20484 GCA_038094755.1 Caloboletus firmus | reverse complement strand
GATCAATGTCACAAGTATTGCCACAAGATCATATTCTTACCATCGAACCATTTTGATAGGAGCCCGCTTAGCTCAGTGGTAGAGCGCGTCACTCGTAATGATGAGGTCGGTTGTTCAATCCAGCCAGCGGGCACTGATTACGGCCTTTTTTTCATTTACATTCCGTACTTATGACTTTTGATCTCGCTCATCATTGCGACGCATTTTTCGTTTTGGGAATTCATGGCTACGGTACTAGACGATTGCAGGCGGATACGATATGAAAGAAAAAAAAAAGGTTGGTATACTATACAAATTTCAGTCGATATACAAACGAACTGACGAACGAGCGAAGAAGAAAAAGAGTAAGAAATTGGGGAGGATACATGTCATCGAACAACATCTTTCGAATCAACGAGACAGAGATGGGAAACACTAGGAAAGGGGGAACAAACGGCCTGCGCGCTCGACGCGTCCCTAAATAACGTCTGCTGCGTGTGCATACAGGGGTCAACGACCAAACCTCTCCCAGCCGAGGTCCCCTCGGCCCTGTGAGGCGGGACTCTGGGGTGAAGGGTGTGAAAACGGTCCAGGGGATGGGGTGAGGGCACCACGCGGGATCTCTACGTCTCTTCAAAGACATACAACCCATCCAGCTCACCACCGTTCACCAACCCCGCCTTGAGTGTCCCAATTCCCCCATCGATGTCCACGTCTACATCCACGCTCGTCACCGTCACCGACGACGGCGGAGACGTAGACCCCGTCGGAGGCGTCGATGTTGATGCCGATGTTGAGCGCGGCGATCGCGACGACCGACGCAATGCCTTGCCCTCGCTCCCGTTCGTGTGCATATGAACACTTCGGCTCTTGGGCGACGACACAGAGGACCCCTCCACGCGTAGCCGTTTCTGCTGCTTATCCTCCCCCGTCGATCGCGTACTCGCACCCCCGCTAACCTCGAGTTCTTCCGAGGATCGTTTCCGTTGACGCGGAGCAGGTGTTATCGTTGCATCGAGCATCTCCTTTCCTGTAGCTGTCGCTGTTCCACCCCGAGTCGGTGTGTTCGGGATAGGCGTTACCCGGGAACCCTTCACTGCGCCATCGGGCGTCGTTCGTTCATCATTCCCAGGAGCCATCTTAGCCCTCTTTGGCGGTGTCCCCACGCGTGCCTCCCCACCTGCAGTTCCACCAGTGCCTGGACTCGAAACAGCATCCCCCTCCAGATCATCCGACGACCGTTTCCGTGGGTTCAGTCTCGGGGGAGCAATCTTTATTTGCGTGTGAGGATGAGTGGGAGTTTGAGGACGTGGGTGCACGCGAGTATCCGCATCGACAGACGAGTCTTCGCTCTCCTCCTCTTCCTCCTCTTCCTCCTCCTCTTCCTCTTCCTCGTACTCCTCCTCGTCACCCTCTTCTTCTTCCTCCTCTTCTTCATACACCTCTTCTTCCTCCTCTTCCTCTTCCCGTGCCAACACATGCCTCGGAACCGTACGGACCTCCTCGAGCGCAATCTCCGCCGGCTGGTCCCCGCGTGGGTGTGGATATGATTGGTGCACGACAGCCACCTGTTGATTCGCGGTCGCATTCGAACTCGGATTGCAATTTGTACGTCCATTCGAACTTGGTGCCTCTCCTTGGCTCGGCACCGTATGTCCCGCCGCCATGTTCGCACTTACTATCGCCCGTTCACAAATCGAACATCGACAGTGATACAATGGCGCGCATGCCTCTCGCCACACCTGTTGCATCACGTCACTTCCGAGACCACGCAAATGAGAAACAGCGTGCACATACGTTTTTGAATGCCTCGAGGCTATATTGCGCCATGTGCGCCAGCGTCACAGGGATATATGGAATGGGGTGGATTAACCGCGGTGAAGGGAGAACCGGCGAGATCGGGATCGGAATAACTACCGAAGGTGGGGGCAGTTTCCGTGTCGTCGCATCACGCTCGCTCGTACACTTGTCCTTTTCGTGTGCAGGTGGCGGCGATGGTGTCGTTTGCAACGTCGTCGTGCTCAACACCGGACTCGTCGTGTGGGATCCACCGCTCCGCGATGATGCACTGCTTGCCGAGTCCTCCTCCCGCTCCCGTTCACCTTCCCTCTCACGGCCCCTTTCACTATCCGTCTTCCCGGCAGATATAGAATCCTGGTCACAGTCCCGTTGCAATCCCCCAGCAGCCCAGTCTACCCCATCAAACCATACCCCAGGCGCCCTCAGCTCGACCAGCACCTCTTCCAATCCCATCCTCGCCATCTTCGTAGCTGGATCCCCGGCCCCAACAACCCCACTCGTCCATTCCATCACACACTTGCGCACAACATTCTTCATCGCTGGAAGGAGAATCAATCGGAGTTGCTTTTGATAGGCGTGGTAGGCTTGTTCGCACAGTGCGAAGGAAGGGGGGGCGTGTGCGCGGACGGTGGATAAGCGGGGGTGGATGTCGTCGCTAGTAGAGTTGTTGGACACGGGGGAGGGGGGAGAAGTGGGAGAAGCAGGTGAGGTTGGCGTTGCCACAGAAGAGGACGTCACAGTCCAAGGACACGGATGTACAGCTTCGACGCGGACTGTCCGACGGACGGTACACCCCTCACGCACGTCTTCCTCCGGATCTGGCTCACTCTCTGTGTCTTCGCCTGCGTCGCGCACGCCCCCGCCCGCGGGCCAAGCGTAGCCATACCATTGATCGGCCGGGTTACACCAGTGTCCATCGAGGATGCGTGTGCGAGCCCAATCAGAAATGGCGAGCTCGCGTACACCACCAGCATCTTCTGTCAACGAGAGCAACTCTGGGTCTTCGTCCTCCTCTGACCCCTCATATTCGGAAGAATAAGCAGACCTCGGAGAGGGCGACAGGGAGCGCTGCGACGGCGGCGAAGGCGAGGTGCTACGATCAGGACTACTACCCACATCTCCGACAACGACGGGGTGGTGTGCGGTACCACCGCTGGACGGATTGTGTGCGGAGCCGTGTTCAGCGGCCTGATTGACGACGGGAGTGTGAGGTGTAAAATCGACGCCCATGCCTTCACCAGCCCAGCGGGTTGCTGCGACGGCCTGTTCCATGAGCTCAGGCATTTTAGTCTGGGAGCGGAGCCAGAATTTTTCCCGCGCCACGGCAATGACTTCGGTAATCGACCCCTCGCCAAGGTCAATAAACGCGTCGACGGTTTGACGCGTTTCCCAATCAGCAGACGCGTATTTCGACGGGGGATAGCGAGAATGGGTGACGCGATCTTTACCAGAAGTAGAACGAGACGAGCTTGGAACGAAACGCGAACCTCCGACGGCTTCGCGGTCGCGAAGGCTTGTGGAGATACGCTGCCACAGCCATTCATTGCGACAAGAACGGCAAGTTGCATCAACATTAGGCCAAGTCTCGTCGTCTTCGTTGTCCGCACAGCACACCATAAGAGCAGGATTGAGGGGGGTGGTGTAGGGGGTGTAAGCGGTGACGCCCAAGTTGAGATGGGTTGGTTGACCGTATGGTTGGTGATAGGGGGTGAAGCGGACAGTACTTCCATGCATGTCGAACTGGGGGTCGGTTTCGGCAGGGGGAGCTTCACGGAGACATAAACCACAGAACGAGTTTTTGCGGTGATCGCGACAGAGGGCGATGGTGCCCAATGTTGGGGTAAGGTGGGTTCGCTTTGCAACAGCAAGACCGACGGAAGAGAAAGGGGAATTGATTCGACAGACGAAGCAAGTACGTGCGGTCATTTGACGAAAGTGACGAAAGGGGGATATTCGATACGGGAGCTGGAGGTGTGCAGGCGCGGTACCGCATGCTGCGCCGGATACCGGTGGTTGGGGACGAATGTACTGATAGTGGGCAAGGACGTCATGGGGATCGAGAACGGCGCATGCCTTGTTCCAAAACAAGTGAGTCTCGACTGGGACGCGAATAGGGGAAAAAGATAAGCGCGTTTGGAAGACGAAAAAAGACTAGTGGATACATACGCGCGGCGGCCCAGGCGGGGGTGACCTGCATGAGCTTTTCGAGAGCAATTGCATCACGAAAGGTAGTGTAGACGATTCTGGGATGCCAGAGTTCCTTTGCGTCCCAAGTGAGGGGACAATAACTAATAGGCTGGAGGTCGAGGAGATAGTGGGTCGCAATGGTCCTGATATTGGAGCGTTGGATATGAGGAGGCTGATGATGGAGTGGCGTCAACGTACCTGACGAGTTCTGGGGGTAACTGCTGCCAAGATCTGTGCGCATACTTGCCCTTGTAGATGTGATCGCGGGGAGGAAAAGTTGAGCTCGCTGTGGAGGACGACGAGGACAGGGTCAAGTGAGCCGGGTGGATTATCATTTTGGCCCGCAGTGTGACCTGACCGTGATTAGCGTACGAACGACAGCCGGGGGAATTCCAGACATGCTGTGACGACGGCGTGTCACAGTTGTCACATGTTCACACGGTACAGCCACACCGCACGGACCACACACCACGTGGACGTGAACAATAGAGATCTTATCTTATCTTATCTCTGACAATAGCAATACACCCGATCTCGTAACCATCGCCATCGCCTAAATATCTGGTCTCTGCTTGTATTTATTTCCATGGTTGTCCACTGTAAAAATCTCATGAACGTCAGCTTCCTGTCTCACCTTTTCATCTGTCGCAAAGACTCCATGCAGGCCGTGGTCCCCTCCTCTCCCGCACCATCCTTGCCCCCGCCCCCGCCCCCTCCCAAAGACACCGTACCTCTTCTTATCTTCGCGCCTCCGCAGTCATCTCCCCCACAGACAACCAAGCTCGATCATCTCCGCCGAGGCGTCATGAAACCCCTCCCCATACCCCAAAATGACTTCGCCATGTCCAGCACAGTCGACCATCTCCACTATCCCGCCCCTTCCACCCCACCACCCCAAGTACCACCCAGAGTCACCCTCCAAGGCCGCGTCGACCTCTCTCCCCGTCTTCGTCTTTCCCCCGAAGAGCGCCTCAAACGCCAGATCTCCATCCAACGCCGTCGAGAACGCGAAGAGCAAGACGCCCTCCGCGAAGAACAGGAACGCCAAGCGCGTCGAAAACGCGAAAAGGCAGAGTCAGAGCAGAGCGCGCGTGAGGACGAGGAGCGCAGGAAAGCCATCCTCCAGGACGAGCTAAGACAGGCTGCTGCACGCAAGGCGAAAGAAGAGCGCGAAGCCAAGGCCGCGGAAGAACGTCGTCTGCGCGAGATCAGGGAACGTAAGCAGATGGAACACGAGCGTAGATTACAGTATACCCGCGAGATGCAGCAATGGCGACGCGAGCAGATTCGTCGAGCAGAGTCCCAGTCGAGCGAAAAGGAAGAGGAACGCAAACGCTTGACGGACGAGAGACGATCTCGGATCGCACGACTCAGTGATGTAGTGCTCCAGGACGAATCCCCCGACGCATTCAAGGGATGGGTGACGATACAGACACCTGACCATCTCGCGTGGAAACGCCGTTACTTCATGTTTGATCTCGCACATTCGCAGCTGTCCCTCTGCAGAAATCTGCGTGTAAGTAGCGCATGGTCTGCTTGCGCATCCCCATATACTCACACCTAGCCCAGGATTCCACCCGCTCCGTGGACCTCATTAACTTGGACGGTCGTATCGAGAGCTTCAACGAATGGTACGAGGGCTTTGAAGAGCTGGAAGCCATCCCACACTCGTTTGCTGTCAAGTTCGTCGACGGACGTACTTGGCTCATGTACGCAGATACCGAACAAGACAAGGTACGTTCCGGTTCCACACATTTTCGTGGCACACCGTCTCACTCGCATATACAGGACAAGTTGCTCATTCTCCTCAGCGAGGCGGCCGGCGTTATTATATGACGATTTGATACCCCTTCTTATGACTTATCCCTATGTAGCCGTAGTACTGTATGCGCGTCAGGATGCCAGCGTCACCCGTTTCAATGAGGATTCATTACTGTTATCATTGTACCCTGTATTTGGTCACCTTGTAAGTTGCTAGGAGCACAGGTCGCTATGCAAATCCTTAGGAAAGAGAAGGATCAAATTGAGCAGTATAAATTAGGACAAGCGTTAAAAACTGCCTTGCCAAAAACAAGCAAATAAATACGGTACGAGTCCTCATGGTGCAACCTACAGACGGCGAATACGGTCAGCCTCAAGTCCATCAAATGATCGTCACTGTCAACAACGTCACAACCCCATCCTGTGCAATATCTCAAGAAATGCCAAGCATCAGTCCAAACAGTCGTTCGACAAAAACAAAAGTACGCACCGTGATTCACACCATCCGCGCCAGGCGCCAACAACCCCGTTATATTCTCCGCTTGCGTGCTGTACGACACACCTCCATAGCTCGTTGTTCCTATCGCGCTTGCGACCAGGTCATCCCTGCCAGTGCGCGTTCGAGTCAACACCAATGCATCGCGAAGTAAGGAAAAGGGGGGAGGGGGGAGAACGCATAGCGTACCTGCCAATGTCGTACCCATCCGGTACGATATCGTGGTTCTGCGTCGCGGACTAATCGAACGCCATGCAATGCCAAGCGTGGAAAAAGCCTCGACGATTCTCTTACCTCTTCCTTGGACACGCTGTCGAGATGTTCGATACCCCAATAAATGGTCACATTCCTAAAAGAAAATACAACACCATACGACTCACGCTAAAAACAGCGCCCCACTCTCTGCCAGCGTCCCATTTTGGCGAAAGACCCTGTCCGAGACAAGTGAGCCAAAAACAGCCGACGATGATGCACATCATCACCATCCAAACGCGTTAACCCACCGGAAATGATTTCCTCCCACTAAACTCTCCCAGCACGTGCCGATACCCACATTGCCGTAATCCTGACGCAACTCGATCGTCTGATTAACCCACCCATTACCATCGCCGAGGTTGGCCGAGAAGGGATTCCCGATGTGAATCCCAAAGCATTCTTCTGAGCTGCGGGAAAGCTTTCGCTTGAGATATTGCCCGACGCCGAGACGCGAACGCAAAAACACACAAGCGAACAAAGACTAAACGTACAATCCAATCGCACGCGCATAGTTGACAATTCCGTCGTCCGTCAACACGTCCGGCGAGCTTGCACCCGAGATGATGACCTGCCAGAGCCACGGTCGCAATCAGGAAAAGTAACCACCACATGAAGAGATACATAGATAAACGGACATTCAAGGGTTCACCGTACCCGTCTCCGGCGTCATCGAGCAAGGAACCGCCGCCAAGGGTAGGATTGTAGTAGGGGACATTCCCGGCGATGCAGAGAATGAGAAAGGATACGAGTTGGGTTGTGAAGACTAAGATCATCTTGAGAGCATTCATCTCGACTTGCGTGTGGAGGGACAGAAAGACGAGGGCAGGAGGGGCGAAGTAGAAATCGGTCCGGGAGAATTGTGGGCACAACGAATCGCGACCAGTATATATACCGCGTTCCATGTTAACGGAATAATTGGAATAATGGCACAAACGTGCTCACTCCATGCTCAAGGATAACGCTTCGATCACGAATGCTACTGGGACGCAATACTCTAACTGGGTTGTTCGGAACCACGGGCGAGCTAACTGGGGGACACAGCGGGTGCTTGCATGCCCAGAGACGTTAGACTCGCTATGTGACATGCGACGCCTCATTAAAGACGGACTTCATCGCATGGAGTTGAACGCTGGTGCAGAACTGGGAACAGACCATGGCGACCCACCTCGACAATAATACCGGATTTAGATCGCATTGCCGGTCCAGGCCGAAGAAGCGGAAACGCCAACGTATGCTCGCAAGGCATGGCCCAAATATATCGTGCGCTGCTGGGTTCAGCGATGTATTCCCGCACGTCCAGATGGGCACAAGTGCTTCTCAGAACGCACAGTGATCTATACTTAAACGATGAATGAGGATGCACGTGTGTCCAGACCGAGAGTACGCACTGTGCAACGCTACGTCGAGTGGATGCCCAAAAATCCATTTGAAAATTCATATATCAGTGCGTGTTCATGGGAGGGTCCCAAATTCGAATGCCACGATTTCATATTACTTTAACGAGGAAGCTCTGCACTAGCGCTGTGAGTACAACTCCCAACGCATATTAGTTGTATTATTGTCGACACCACTCGAAGCTTGGATGTTTAAAACGGCATAGGAACTTTGGAAACTGGGACCTCTGCCAGGTACTTAGTTCCTGTCGGCCATAATAAAGTACGTGGACTCACCGCTCAGGCTGTCTTGCTTGTGCAAGCACATAAGCGGGGTGCCTGATCAACGGATGCTTAAAAAGTGCTTTCGGGCTGTTCGCATCTGAGGCAGGAAGGAAGAAGAGAGGGAAGAGAAGATTATATAATAGGTTCTTTGAATACATAGTACTGTAGACGGTGACTGCGGCAATATGCATGCAAAGTAGGCAGTAACGCGGACAGTCACATGTCGCACCTGATCACACTGGCCCGCGCATGCCAACACTTTTTGGCCGTGTAACCAACGGTATTCATACTTTCACTAACTCAAAGTATCAAGTACAACGCCGATCCGATGACAGAGTCGCCGTGCGCAACGCCACAAAGCAAATGTTACAGTTTAGAACGCTCCTTACCGAGAGGAAATTGGACACCAAGAGCAAGCGTTTCAAGAAGTTTGGGTTTCAGTTCTGGTAGTACTCCCATCGAGATATCAACCGACTGACGAGCTCGCCATACACCGTCGTCTCCTTTCGTTGGATTGGACCTGAAACATCTCAGATAGAGCTGGATCGTTCCAGTTGTATAGAACCGGGAGCCGTCGGGGCATCCAAAATGCGCACCACACCAATCGATCCTGGCGCAAAGATGAACTTTGGAGTCGCAGTGAAAAAGTCGCACAACTTACACTGTGTTCGAATTGACGCCCATTATGTTGCCCTGAAACGTAAAGAAGAGCAATTTTCCAGCATTCGCTATTTCAATCTTGTAGTTGTTTGCCACTGACACTCCATTGTAGATGTAATCGGGCTCCCTGCATTGTACGAGCGCGTGTCGAAGCGCAACAGCGATTCCAGCCATATCCGTCGGAACGGTAGCATGAACCTGGTGAATAATTCATCAATCAATCCAAGGAATGACCAATATACACGAACACCGTGTATCATGTTGCCTGCCACATGCTCATTGACGAAGGAAGCACTCATGTTACGATACTGAAGACAGATGAGACCATCAGCGTCAAGCGTATGAACAGACTTACGCTGATTGTAGCAACGATGTTTTGCACAGGTATGCTTCTGTTATGATTTAATATAGCCACGAGATAAGCAGTGAGACAGTCTTGTTTCGAGAGATAGGTCCCCTTCCGTCCAGAAAGTGTCGAGTGAAGTTCGGCGAGGTCACGGCTGTCAAACCGCCATCTCAAATGTTCTATATTTTCAGAAAATAATTCTTCAAATTCGGTGAAGATGCGAACGTAGTGTACCCGGGGTATGCGGGGCGAAGATTGATCCGTAATAGAGGGTGACGGTGTGGGAAAGTGGTGCTTCTTGAAGGTTGGAGCCGGATGTTCCGGGGGTAGGCCTTGATAAAATTGGGAGAGCGTGTGCATGAACCGCGACAGCACGACAGCATCACCTAGTGTTGAGCGGTCAGAACCATGCGAATGGGATCGTAATAAACTTCAAACCAAGGGTATGACTCCAAGAAACACCGATACACGTCTCGTTATTAAAAAAGGTCAGTTTAAGACGAAGAAGAGGGGCACAGCGGTTGACAAGCTTGGTACCGATGGGTTGGTGATTTAGGAACAGGGATATATCATCCTGGACGACCCAATCGCCGGTCAGAAGTGAGTCACAGCTCGTGTTGAGCTTGTAATCGATCTCCACAGGAACAGCACTATTGGTGAGTCCAATCTAAGGGGGATGAGTAGCAGCCTAGTTCGTTCCCGAAATCAACCCACAAACCAACGCCCATCACTGCACCGAAGCTGCCCTGCAACATGTGGGTATAGTTGCAGAACTTTGGAGAGAGCCTCGTCAAACTTGGGAATATCAAGTTCTGTCGGCAGGACATGAACGTTGTCGATCTGAACCTGGCATGAGCATTGAGAAAATCATTGGAAAAAATGCATACATTGATCAAGGCGAGATCATAACCAGGTAACTCTACGTGTGAATGGGTTGCAAGGGCAGTTGGTAGTTTAGGCGATACCAGGCGCTGGATGAGAGACATCGTTGAGCGGACAGACTGCAGGTAGGGGTATCGATCACACTTCGTGCACGGACTTAATGTGCTTTTTAAACCTCTTTGAGATATC